>JAHZMT010000104.1:0-18488 GCA_027743785.1 Sinhomidia bicolor
TCCTTCCCTGCCTTTTAATTGAACATTCAAATACGGCGAATTTAGCACTTAACACATGATGAAATTTCATATTCTCATATTCCCATGAAACGTCTTAAAAATAACGATCAAAAGTAAGAAATTTTTTGAACCATTTCCAAGACCCGAATCATTTAACGATGCAATTATTTTTGAATTTTTGATTTTGATTCTACCCTATCATAAATGCCAAGACTTTTCAAGTAATAAATACACTGCATTTTATATTAGATATTCTTTTTTTAAATGTGGTTATATATAGTTTTCAAATTTTTATAGAACATTACATTGAACGGAAAGAATATCAGGCTCAGCTAGCTCGCTATTATATTATTCTACTCCATCAAAGTTTTTTCTACTAAACATAAATTTGGATAAATATTTGTTGCATAAAAATGTTCAAAAAAAGTATATGAATCTATTCTGCTTTCTCTCGATGACAGCAAAGCACAAACTGATTACTTACGCTAGAAACTCGACGTGTCATGTAAAAGTAATAAAAATAAATCTTGCAATCTCTTCTATTATTTGTGGGTACACAAATTTTCCTTCCTGGCATGTCTGTCATCAGATTCACTGTAAATACCGCATGCATATGTATATATGTACGTATTTTTTTGGGTAAACATGTACTGATTGCTTTTAGGTACTTTTTTATTATGGCAAAACTAATACGAGCACGGGAACGACAAAATGAACAATTTTCTAGCACTATTACGCCACCGTCGTATCAATCGCTGTGTGTATATAGTACACCCTCCAGAGAGTCAAGTTATTATCTCCTTTGAACAGAAGTAGAATGTTGAAGTGGTAGGGATTTGTAAAAATCAAACCTCTTCTGACCTTTACCTTTTTAACTTTTTGGGTGAAAAAAAATCGCGCTATCATCAGTAAAAAAAACCTTTCTTCTATAAAGTTGCCGAATATTATGCTATACAATTTGCCAATATCAGTCTCATAACTTTTTGACCAGCTCTCTGCACTCAGTCAGACAGCTCAGAGAACTGGTATAAAACCGTATATATGTGGAAGCGCAACAAAGCATTGCAGAATCAGAAATGAAGCGGATTATAAACGAGTCAAGGGCCACGTATATCCAGTAAAAGAAGAAACAGTTTGTGATGTGACGACTTGGTTGTTACTACTACTCTTCTGGTGAAAGAACTGTGTTAGGGTTTTTTCCTTGATGTGAAATCGAGAGAAAAAACACAGAGCTGAGAAGCAGAGAGAAAAAAAATTGTAAGCAGGAAGCTTGGGGAACACAACACACTCACGGATATAGGCATGATTTCACGATATTCAATGGTGTGCCTGTTCCAGTGAGGAAGTTCAGGAAATGGTTGCTCGCTTGATTGCTTTTTGCATGCTTCCACAGAAGAAGCAAAGCACACCAGTCCCTGACAGAGTAACGTAAAAACAGTAAATCCTAGAGCAAAAAAAGAATAAAAAACAGTTGCATCGCGCCACTCTCTTCTGCTGCTGCTATAATAGTGAAAGCAATAGAGGGAAAGTATCATGTGAAATATGTGATAAGCTCAAGAAAAAAAGGCTTGGAAATAGGGCCCAAAAGGGTAGAAAGCTTGTTTCCTCCCTTCGTTTTTTCACTTTCACTCCTTCGCTATCGACTTGCATGCATAGTCATGCTTCCGTTTTTCACCTTGTTCCTTTTCTTCACTCCCGCTTCAATCCAAAAAAAGTAGAAGTTGCTCAAATAACTTGCTTACTTACTCATTTCACTAGTACTTGAGAACTCCAAGTTGTACCATTTGAGTTTAGTTGGTAAAAAATACATGGTATTACACAACACTTGTATGCACATGCACTGTCTCAATTCGAGTACAAATTACAAAACTGTTCGTTTGCAATCTCTGTGACACATCAGTCGGCAGCGTGGTGAAAAACACAGTAGGCAAAAAATGGTGATAAAATACATGCATATACATTTGTAGAATTTTGCATGAAGCAATATCACGGATTGGAATGCGGGCATCAACAATAGAATTTATTGAAGAATGAACGATTGTCAACGAAGAAGAAAATTGCCGTTTTTCGATCCACGTAATATATTATGCGAAATGAAAAACAGGAAAGAGCTATCAACCAAGTGACAAACAGCTTTATCTATCTACCTATCTATTGCATATATATTATAAAATGCCGGAACATTTTTGTATAAAGGTGAAAGAAAACCAATACAGCATTCAATACCCGCCATACGACACTGAATAGTAAGAACAACAAGGAACATGGGTCGTCGACGTCATCGTCGGCGTGCACTGTGTATCTTGTTTTTTGATTGATGGGATCTTGAGAAAAGTGTAGCTTAGAGGATAATGGCCCAGCATCCAAATGCGTTTTAAGTAGGTAATGATGTACCTTTCCTCTTTCCCAATCTTAGGAAAAAGCAGAGGCTATTTGCCAGCGGAGTTTTTAGTGGAACAGCTGGCGTGCTGTTGTCTAAGACTCGGTGTTGGTGTGTTTTTTCTGGTATGTGAAGAGGAGTAAAATGGCTCTCTCTCTCTCATCTTCATCCTAAAGAATTATGATACTTGATGATGATGTTGATGTGTTTCCAAAAAAAACTGTCTACTTCTATTAAAGACATATTAAATCCAGCAGCAACTGATATGAACATGACTTCCTTTTTAACCAACAGGCACAACTTTTAGTGCACTGAGTGCAGTGCAGGAAGGGCTGAGACTCAGCTTTAAGAAGTAGTGTGGATACAAAACAAAAACAATATTTGTTATACTCACACCTCGCTTGTCTTCTCACTAAATACCATTTATCAGTATCGTATTTCCCCAAAAACCATATGCCTAAATGCTTTTTAGCGAAAGAACAAGACTTATACATACGTAGGTAATCCAGCGAGGAAATTGAATCATTCATTCACCTACCTACGTCTACGACCGAGTGAGAGAAAGTAAAATGATATTACTGTGTTCATTATCTAAACCTTTTAGGGTTTAAGCGAAATGTTTACTGTAACATCAAGCACATTCTTTCACCTACCTACGTCTACGACCGAGTGAGAGAAAGTAAAATGATATTACTGTGTTCATTATCTAAACCTTTTAGGGTTTAAGCGAAATGTTTACTGTAACATCAAGCTATTTAGCAAGAGTGAGAGGATAGTAAAAGTCGTCGTGAGACTAGTAGTGGAACCCGGTGTTTTGATGTGCTCATTAAAAACAGTTGGAGCAACGTTATCCCGTAAATAACTCACGCAACATGAAAATAAATAGCTGCCTCTGGAGTTATATATGAAGGAAACGGTGTATCAACGCTCTTCTCAATGTTTTAATTAAGTCGTGTAATTGCCAAAAAAGTAAGTACGTACTACTACTACTACTGCTGCTGCTGCTAGTACTGCTCTGCGTACTGTTTTTGTTTTCTGTTTTTCATAATTACCTTACTACCTACGCACAATTTCAAAGAACCTCACACACACACACCCAATCTATTCGCGCAAGAGCCACCCCTTCTTAAAAGGTACGAGTTTTTCCTGTTTTGCCAAATTTCATTCTAAAATATTTCACTGCTTGCTAAAGTGTACTTTGAGCGTATATTTTTTTGTTTTTTCATCTTCTAAGTAAACTAAGAGTTATTATTAGGTTTGTAGTTAGTGGGTTTAAGAGCCTTCACAAACTCATATTTTACATTTACGTTCAATTTTAAGGTATCCCAATGCAGCAAGATGAAAGCTGGTGCTAGTGCTGCTACTGCTATTAAGCTGCTGTTTTTTTTTCATTTTTTTTTTTACTGCATCATTCAAAGTCAGCTTATGGACTGCGACTACAATGCAATGCCAGCATTTGTAGCGTGATATGGCAGTATACGTACTTTTTTTCTAGGTTTTATTTTACGTTCTTATTTTTAAAACTACCCTATTTACAAAGCTCATGCATTGGCAAAAAATGTTTACTCATAAACATACCTAGTTTAATTTTTAGCATCCATTATTACACCAAATTAAGCTACGCTTTGTACTTGCAGCTTTCATTATGCTGATATCTCATACAGAACGAAGAAGAAGAAAGGGAAGGTCACTAACCAAGATAATTTGATAAAGTAAAAGTAAATAATGGGATAGAAGAAGAATGCTTTCTTCTTTCGAGAAAATGGCAAAAGAAAACAAAATATAATCTGCTGAAACCTCTATTGTTCGTGCATTTTTATCTATGAATATAGATACCTACGCGAGAATAGACAGTCAACTGTAGTTAACAGTTTCACTCTTTTTACTTTTACAGTCACCAGGAGTGTAGTGCCACTGTTTGTTGTTTTTACGGAGGGAAAATGTCGTCGACAAATAAATGAAAGTATTATTATTATGTTTTCTTTTTGCATAAGTGCTTGCTGCACCTCATAGATATTTAGCACTCAGCAGAGTATTATCTCCATTCAGGAATAGCCTACCCCTTATGCAGCATAACACTTTGTATGTATATCCTGCTCATGTAAATACTTACGGACATAATGATAAAGTAAGTAGCAGTTATCCCCTTTCTGTCTCATGTAGGCACTAGACACTTAACTAGCAGTTGCTGCTGCTGCTGTTGTTGTTGTTGTTACTAGAAGGCTACTACTAGATACTACTTCTACTACTATTACATTTACACGACCACCAACATACAAAACCGGCCCTGCATCAGTATAATAGGTACTAGCTGCACTGTAAATAAATGTCCAGTGAAGTGAAGGCATTTAGTTTCATTTGGCAAGGAACCAGAAGGCAATAATGTACAAAAGCTTTAGGTTGAAATCCGACGGGTTTTACGGCAGCTCACAAAACATCGCCGTGCTCATTATGTATTGCTAAAGTTTGAACTTAAACTACCAAACTTTCTCTTTTCTTCGCACCGTGTATACGTACATACGTACACAGCAATAATGTTTTCCCTTTCTTGTTGTTTTGTTCGCTTTCTTTTCACTTTTATGCTTTTGAATACATATATTAATACATATACCTAGTCTATACTATACCCTGTATACATGCTATATCACTTATATTATTATTTGTATTCATCTTTGGAACATACTTTTTTTCCAAGAATAATAGCGACAAAAAAGAAGCAAATGTTAAGTAGGCACCCTTATAATATCTTATTGCCTCATATTCATCCTTTTCCTGTTCAGCTATTATTTTTGCAAAGACCATAGAACGATGAAAGTGACGACAAGGTTGATGATGATGATGGTGACTCAAAACAAGCGCAACAAAAAAAACAGGCTCCCTTGTCGCAGTGGTGCTATAAAACAGTAGCTCTAGCTGGTAGTAAGAGTAAAAAGCAAAAAAAAGAAGATAAGTAATGGTAAGAGATGGGACAACAATTTTTGGTCTGGCCATCTTCTTGAGTAGTGTGTATAGCCGCATAAGGATTTGTTTGTTTGTTCACGGGCTTGTTCCGTGTTTGCTGTTCACTCTTGTTGTTTTTTCCTCCTCTTTTTCTACTTCTCTGCTTTACAATAATAATATGATGATAACGGTATACAAAACATTTTAAAATGTGTGGAATAGATAGTTAGACATTTTAGCACAAAAAGTCGTGGAATAGATGGATGTGAACATTAACTAACATGCTGTTACATTGACGGAATGCATGTACACGCGTTTCCTTCAACCACCTTTCTTGTCATCGAATAGCACCATCTTTATCACCAGAGACTAAAAAACGTGTTTGTTACAAGTTTGTACAATATACAGGAGACATGTATGTATAAATGAATGTACTTGATAGGTTGGAAAAAAAGAAATCTTTTCAGAAACGATTTGAAAGCTTACAATGTAATGTATACTATTTTCTGCACTCGCGGAAGTCACAGTTAGAACGTCGTTTTTCGGCTTTCTTTTTTTCTCTCTTTTTTCCTAGTTTTTTTCGCGTTTCCGCTTTTCCCCAATCCTCTCTGCAAAGTAGTAAATATGAAGGTGCCAAGCTGCGTAAAGTGGTATCAGTATTTTTGTGACTTTTTGATTTTTATGGCTGTTATCCTTATATGTTGCTGCTCTGTGTACAATAAATTAGCTCTGTTCTCTCTACTCGGCAACTAAGAAAACATACGTACCACCTACACATATATATAGATAATATTTATATCTTATTTACGCACCAAATCTAGCAGGCTATGGCATCTCATTTCAGTTGTTGTTACTGCTGCTGCTACTGGTGAAAAGTACAATGACTGCGACTGCTACAGTTGTTGTAAAGTATGTGACAGCGCAAGAAAGTAAGTTTTCCGTCCTGTTGTTTGTAAGTGCGTCGTCCATGTCTCTGCTGCGACTTTTCAACTTTTGGCAGTCCTTTAGACGTTCGTAGTAGTACATAACTTGTTTGTTGTTGTAACTATCAGAATGCCAAAAGCGGTAACTAGTGCTTCTTGGTAAACCCGTGTATAATATGAACATGCTGTAGATATTTATATATTTAAATGAAACTTTATTTCTTTGACAAAATCAAGCAAAGTAGAATGGCAAAGTTTTTGAGAAACCTTATGCTCTTTTTTTCTCTTTCACTGTTTCTCTCCTTTCTTGCGATATATATTATACGCGTATACATATATTTTTATTATTGTCTTTTTTCTTCTCTCCACACTGTGGAAAAAGTAGCATTTTCAGTCTGTCGTTGTGTTTTCCTAAAGATAACTAGGTGACTTTGTACCAGATAAGTATAAATATTAAGGCATTAAAATGTATTGTTCACAGGAAAGCAAATAAACAAACCATGGATAATCTAGTCCAAAAACTAATATGGAACATTTTCTTTACAAAATGTTCCTTCCTGAGAGAAAAAGTGCTGAGTTTCGCACGAGTAGTATTGGTTTTGGCTGGCTGTTGCTATTATTACAAACTGCAACTTTGACGGTATTTTATATGGCACACCAATGCTACACAACTTTGCACTGTTTCTGGCAGTTAAAGAACTAGTAGTAGGAGCAAGTAGCAAAAGTATTATTATTGTTATTATTATTATAAAAGTGAAAACTAAGGAAAAGTTTTCGAGTTAGGATTTAGTAACTATTGAATGATTGCCATCATTTGCATCAGATGGAAGTAATTTATGTATATTTCAATACAGAAAACTTGGCAGTACATAAGTGATTTCATGGGTTTATATGCAAAATTCTTTTGTGAGTATTGTGTGCATTCAAATAGCACAAAAGTGAAACAAAGTATTTGTTCGGAGAAGCGAACAAGACGGCCAGCCAGCATACAAATTATTAGCAAAATATAAACTGACTAGTATTTTATATATTGCCTCCACAGATTTTGCGAAATGTGACCGAATAATTTGCAAGTAAATCCAGAGAACACAATAGCGCTGGGAAGAAGAGGAAGCATTAACGTGAGACTCGTTTTGTGCAAATTGCTGTTTTATTATACCTATTCACGTTAACAAGTCGTTCAAGTCTAGCCCACTTGTGCAGTGTGCCTTTCTTCTTATTCTTCTTGTTGAAATTCCTGAATGCTCATTTGATGATCACATGTTCATGAGTTACAAGCAAAATGAACTTCGCACACATGCAAGCAAACTTACTTTCTCCCCCTCTGAGAGAAAATGGGAAGAATCGGAACTATGAATTGAGAGAAGAAAAGTGAGTAATTACTCGACACGAAAGTCCTAAAAGTTTTATTATAACCATTAGGCAATAAATACAGTAGAATGCATGTCCTTCCTCCTTGTACATTGTTATCTAATCTGATGATGATAGCTGAAAGCTAATGTTTTGCTTTTCGTTATTAGTGAGAAATACAGATTCTATTGTTTACTTGTTTATACAATCCCAAAAGAGTTAATCTTGTGTGACTTGCTCTTTTGTTGAGGTTCTAAAAGTTGCACGAGAAGAAATTAGTCTGAATGTTTAATATTTTGCCAGCATCCGTGTGTCCCTGTCTCAAATTCTGAATCTGCATGACAGAGAGTTGTTGTAAGAAAATGAATGCATTAGTGGAGGAATAAGAAATGTAATACATACATCATACACAGAGAATGCGACGATGTGCCAGCAAATTTTAATATTTTTTTTCTGATTCAACTCCTAGAGCAATAGGCTTTTCTTCACTTCGTCTATTACTTAATTTTAGTCAGGCAATCTTTATATTATGTACACAAGGTCTTGCACAGAAATCAGTAAAATAAACTGCTTTAATATGCGTTTTTCATAAAAACGACTCGGTCGTGTTTTTTTGTAAGCTATATTATTGTAAGTATACAGCAGCACCATCGTTTCGTTATGAAGCATTGCTTCCTTCTCTGTTTGCACTGCTAGTGTGGAGCTTAACTAGACGAATATTATTATTATTGGAAAGAGGCAAAGAAAGAAAGCCCTCTGACATGAGAGAATAGGGAGAAAAGAGAAAGAGAGATAGTCGCACTTTCTTTTCCCTGTGTGTTTTTGCTTGTCCTAGTGGATGGAGTAGAGTTAATTTTATTCATAATACTGTAAAAATGTCGCTTGAGGATACAGAAATAAGAGACAGCACAAGGAATGTGAAATAAATCAAAAATGGTGAAAGCCACCACCATCAGTTCATTTTTTATTCCTTTCCTCGTGGGGGATAATATACACCTACCTATATGATGCACATATAGAGGAATATACAAGCAAGTAGTGGGACATCAGCAGATAGATATCACATCATTTGCCCTCGGTGTGTACATTTTTTTGACATACTTTTTACACTTTACACTCTAGCTGTACAAAAGTTTCACGCTAACCAAAACAATGAGTTGTATAATATATATACCTACACATACATACTGCATATAACCGTCTTGTATGTATACGTATGTATATAGCTAAATGTTCCCTATAAAGTTTTTTAAAAGCTAAAAAAATAATAAAGTTGAGAGAATGATGACGATGGTGATGATAGTGGTGGTGTGTGAAGGCAAAAACGGTGCAGTTCCTTCCTGTTCTCATTTTATGAAATGTATGAATAACGAGGAGAAATGACTAGGAGCCTGACGTTACTGCAACCCAAAGGATTTTCTTCTTTTTTTGGTTTCGTGTATATAATTTGGTCTCTTTAGGTTTGATCTATAACTGTGCGTGCTAAATCATAACAAAAAAAGTCATCACCAGCAGCAAAGCATGATTACGTTTAGCCTGTATCAAAGTTACGTGATTGTTGTACTTTTTGGCATTAACTTATTACGCTCAATGATGATGGAAACGTATTTTTTGCTAGGAATATTGTTCAATACAATGGGATAAGGAGATGGCAAAAAAATTATTATAACAAATTCAAGTTATGGCGTCACTAGCATGGATATGTAATTTATGAACAGGGAGAACGGATGACTGGAAAGATGAAATAGAGTAAGACCAACTCTACTTCTTTATTCATCTTCCACTTTTTACTTATCTGTCCATCTGCATTATCCCTGCAAACTGGGAGAAGAGAAAGAGAGTTAGAAGGAGAGCACCAAAAAAGAAAATGTTCTATTCAAAATATTATGTAAGTTATCCGCATCATGGCAAGAAAGATGAGGAAAAACTTTAGTTTTTACAAAAGAGACATCAGAATTAGCAGCAGTTGTAGTAATACTAGTATAGTAGCACCATATGATGTGTATGTATGTACTTTATATGGTTGTCTAAGTACGATAATATGCCTGAAAGCTTATGCGATGATCAGTAAATGGAAGCAGCAAAAGCATACAGTCATCGTGATTTCAATACGACCACGACAAGGATCCCCGAATTGGCCCACTTCTCAATTTTCCCATTCACATATTCACTGTTCAACTATTCAACATGAGTGCTGACGCTGACAGATCGTATTCTGGTACTTTTTTTCCTACCCTTTCGATAGACTGTTATAATAATAGTATAAAACACACACACACGCATTGAACAATGTTGAAGAGCAACGCGTATTGTTAGAGTGAAAGTAGAAAAGTCAAAAGTTATTGTTCCCAATAGTCAAAGGAAATCAGTCGTCTGTCGTAGTACCGTACGATAAAGCTATATAACTGGCATGACTTCTTCTTTTTGATACCGATGCTGCTGCTGTTGCTAAAATTGAACCTATGTTCTTTTTAGCTTCGTTTTTTCCCTGTCTGACTCGAGCATGTTGACGAGGGAGAAAGGACACGCCATGGCCAATTGAGGAGTCAGAGTTTGAAAAAAAAGAAACCTTTCAAGAAAAACTAGCAGTGTCATTGCAGTTTTTTTGAGATATGTTCAACATGTAATACACCATTCGATTTTATAGGAATGCAATATATTGCTGTACAAATTTAAAGGAAAACAACGACGATTGTGTCAAGTCATGCACACCGATATTTGAAAACATGTAGTTTACTATGGAGTAGTCTGCTTGTCTGCCTGCCTGCACGTTCTTGCCGTGCCTACTTACGCCATGTCATCCATCCGACATCCCATTGTTTCGTGGTGTCCTTGAAAGTAGTGATGATAATAAAAGAAACTATATTAAAAAATTTTGTAAGGTCATGACAGAAACAAGAAAATGAGTTTGTGAATATGACATGAGAATTAACAAGTCTGCAGAGAAAGTTATGCAGAAACAAACTGATTTTGAGGATAGGATATGCCAGCTGCTTTTAACACGCTTTTAATGACACAGCTTTTTCTTATATTTTTTGTTTTAAAAATATGACAATGAACTGAACTGCTGCACTATTATTATTATGCTTTTGTTCATTTATACTGTAGAAGAAATGCACAGTTAGGATTCCAAAGTCGGAATAACTTTTTAAATTAACATTGTCCTTTCTGTCACTCTAAAGAAATTCAGAACCAGTGATGTCTTGCAAACGACAATAAAAGTATTTTTTTAGAATAGGTGTTGTGTAAGAGTGCACTGTAAACAGAATACAAGCTGTAGTACAGTCCAGCAAAATTTCTTCTTTTTCTTTCCTTCTTTCTTTTTGCCAACTCTGCAGCATTTTACGAGGAAAAGAATAAACCTCCAAAATCCATATGGACCTCTGTTGCAGGGATTTAAAAAGAATATTTATATTGGAATCTCACACAGGTCGTATAAATGGCAGTGTTTCTCTTTTTTGGCAGTTTATGTCGGCAACTCCATTATGGTGATCTTTATTTCAAAGAGCTGAGCATGTTCCGCAGTTTATTCCAACGATGCTCTTGCCTGCTTATACTCTGCGAGAAAGACTATAATATAAAAACGTAGATTTTCAGAAAGTAGTTTTTTTCTTTCTTTAAAATCTTCACGGCTGGGAAAAAAAGACCATCATCATTCACTGATAAAATCAGATGCTTGATCTATATCGTCTAGTTTCGGAAACCACTTGCTTTTTCTCTTTATAAAACACAGCTAAAATGGCATCTGAAATCCAGAATCTGAATTCATTCATTACTTTTGTTCTGTTGTATAATGTCTTGTGTGTAGGTTTTCAGAAGAAGAATGCTCAAAAAATCCTTTTCAGCGTTGTGTGGTAATAATAATATGCTATGCGTCCTTTCATATATGTATCCTTTGCCACCCTTTCTGTTTGTGAAAATATCACTTTTACGACTAGTCTTGCAGTGAAAATGTACATATCTCTGGTTTCACTGGCCATTTACACAATTCATTCAATGAGCATACAATTTACATGCATTGGAGCATACAATCTTTTTCAAGATGTCATTTACTGCGGAGAGCATGGGAAAAAAGGGTTACTTACTCTGAACCATATTACTTGTTACAAAAGTCGGATACACCAGTAGACATGTGGCATCCTGCGAAATTTAGCTTTAAAGCTTATATATCCCAGCAAATTGCAATAAGAATACAATGACTCTGCTTACAAACTGCCTTCAAAGAGACTTAAAATATAGCTCATTCATTCAATTCATTCTGTCGCGAACCAACTCAACTTCCACTTTTCCTCCTTCAAGTCACTTTCCTTATTTCTGTGTGTTTTTATTTTATTTTCAAAACATGCTAGCTATATATAGTAGCAACAGCATTGACTGTTTTGTGGTATACAAGAACAAGTAAGCAGGTCATCGACAAAAAAACTAACATTAGACAAGGTCTCATGGGATACGGTGTTTTGTAGGGGAAAACTACATATTATTCTTAGTCTATTTTTTCCAATTGCTGCTTGCTTGCAAGCGTGCATTTTTTAAAGCATTTGTGTATTACCGCACTTCGTGATGGTATTCGCTTTCACATCTTCTTACGCCCATCGTCATTCTGTGTACAAACCTGTGTCTGTTTATTTTCTCTTTCAAAGTATTTATATATGATAATAATAACAGTTATTGTTGCCGTCTACTCTGAGTTTAAACTTCATTCTAGCTCTCTAGCTAGCTAGCTAGCTAGCTCACTTACTTTCTTTTCTTTTTTTTGCTCCTTCCGTATTTCCTAGTAGAAAAAGTACTTTCGTGGCTTAGCGGTCTAGCTACGACACAGAGTTTTGCCCAACCCAAGTAGGTTAACGCTGTAGTAATGAATGTAAACGTACAACAAAGTTTGCGTATGTGTTTTTTTTAAATGTGTAGAAACAGACCTGTTATTCTCTCTTAACGTCAATGCTATGTGAGTTTGAATACTCAACATGATCGCTTCTGACAAAAAAAATCCTTTGTTTTCGCCGGATGGTCGAAGAGTTAGATGATAATAAGAATGGTGATGATGTTATGGGGGTTGCATTAGCATAATCAAAGAGTTTATACAGCTATATATAGTAAATGAATATATACTTGTCCTTATTGTATATTTGCTCTATTTTGTATTCATTTACATCCTTACGCTCGCAACCTAGTAAAGATGATAAAGGTATGAAGGCTGATAGATGAATGTAGAAAAAAAGACAAGTAAATATCAGCTTGTCTCTTTTGCGGTTCGTGTGAAAAGTGAAAAGCCATAGTTGTGGGGGAGGTTCCAGAATGAGCGAGTGTTCGAAATACATCTTTGACCAAAACTTTTTTTTATCACGAACATAGCACGGACAGTTGTCCTATGTATTATTCCTAAACTACTTTTTAACTAAAGACACGAGAGGAATGATGGAGCAATGTGTATTTATATAAAGAGTAAAGTAACAACGATTGCCAACCAACCAGCACAAAACATTGAAGAAATAAAATAAAGCGTCGCCTTCATAAAAAAAAGCGCTACCAAGAAGTAATTCCAACTGAGAGTTTGGTGGTAGTGGCGGTGGTGGTATCGTGCTAGTACAGAAAAAAATGATAAAAAATGGAGGTTTAGTGCATGATGGCTTGCGTGCTTAAACCGCACATCATGCTCATTCATCTTTCCTTTCTCTATTGGACTTTTGCTAGGTTTTTTTCCTTTTTCTTCTCAGTACACAAAAAAGTAGGTACACAACAGCTACGACACCATATTATACATACCATGCTAGTTGATTCTTTCACACACACACACATGTACATACTGCAAACAGCACCGCAGCAACAACAACAACAAAGTATAATTCAGTATGTATCTAATATTCGACTTTTATGTTGTTTTTCTTCTTTGTTGTCTCCGCGTTTTCAAGACAAATACTTGGTCGTAAAATTCTCCAAGCGATGAAAAGTTTCTTACGATGAAAGCGTAGTAGAGTGAAATAATAACAACAACATTGCAAACAGAAAAACGGAAGGGACGACGACGGGAAGAATCCTCTGCAGTCTTGTCTTTGTAATATATGTAATATATTAAAGATTATTCTGATTATGGTGACAGTACTAGTGTTCTTTAAAATGTGTGCAGTAAAGCTAGAAGTCCTTTTCTCTAGATTTTTGAAAAGGAACCCTTTCTTACCTTCTTCATAATTGAATGATTTTGTTTGCACATTCTTTAGAAATTTAGTATGGAGATATAGAGGTGAGCAAATGAGTACTTGTACATAGTTGAGAAGACTCTCTGACTGTGCATAATAATATGCAAGTCAGCATAATATTTCAATTTTCAGACTTTTTTGATTGTCCCCTTTTTAATTTTTCAATGGCCACAAGAACTATAAAATGAAAAGCTTTTCTAGTCGTCTTTAACAGTTATGATGATGACAGACAGTTCTTGCCTCAATAAATACGTGTGTGTAGGTGTAGGTATGTAAATAGGGAAAAAACGGAACAGTAGTTCTATTCAGATTTTAGTACACATAACTAAAGTAAGCAAAGTGATGACGATGATGACATAGTGTTTGCACGATGCGTCTCAAGCCTTTCTTCCTCTCACTGGGTCGTTTATTGAATATAAAAGGAAAAAAATTAGAGTCAAACAAAGTGAGTGAATAGGAGAAAGACGTAATGAAATAACCAACGTGTGTGTGTATGTGTTTGTGTGTGGAGAGAAGAGGAGAGAAACCTCCATTTTGTCATTTGCAGGCTTGATATCCAAAACACATTGTATAATGTTAGGAATTTCATCTCATTAGAACGTGATAATAGTTTCACCACCACATATCACACTACCACTAACGACATTACATCTTGGCATTAGTAGAGTAGAGTGTATACCTACATAGTATGCAAGCTGCATAAAATGCATGTAATTTGTTTCCGCTCTCTCTCTTTCTGTTGGTGGCTGGTGACTGTAGTAGTAGTAGTGATCGACTATGCTTGTATATATGGTACAGAGTAACTTTCATTACAACTTTTACTTTTATTTATAACTTTTTTTATTGTTGTGGTTGCCTCGTGTGTGGTTTCACTTGTTCCGAGTTTGAATATCTGTCAAGATGTAAAAAATGTGCTGAGCTGTGAAGGAGATGAAAACTAGCAGCTACTTTAGTTTTTAGAATGTAAATCAAGGCAAAAATTGACATCATCATTGCTCTAAAAAACATTGCAGCTCCGCAATTTCATAAAACGAATTTTTTTAGCTGAGTAAGTATATTTAAACTTTTATAATATACATAATCGATATTAAGCAATTTTCTCTATTGCCAGTATTATAGTCATCATCATGATATAATATAGTAATTTGAACTTGAAGTAGTAGTATGTGCGTAGGTAGATATTGTGCTAGCTGAAGGCTGAAAGCAACTATAAATTTAAACAGTTCATACACTTTCCAAAAAAACTGCTTATTTCAAAATATAGAGAACTTTGTACAACCAGTAGAAACATGCCGTATTTAGCCTTCTGCTCTCTTTTTGGCGTGATAAATTGTTTTCACCGTCAAGCATGAACCTTTTGAGATGGAAAATGTAACAGCCTTAGATGTATAGATAAAAGCATAGCAATACATACACAGAACCTGTGAACACTGCGGACATAACTGACGAAAAAAAACTTTTTTTTGCTCTTCGTATATATCCCATCATAAAATTATGTACCACTGTGCACATTTACACAGCAAATAGTCTCTCCTTTCACTTTTTCTCTCTCGACTGACTGTGAGCTATGTGTAATAATATTATGATTGCGTAAAGTAATAATAATATGATGATGATGCATCATAGGTGGTTGCAAAAGGAACTTATATAGCATTACAAAAGTAACAGCCAGTTCAATGATGCATGAAGATTAAATTGGAAAATGAATGGAAAATGGGTAAGAGGGTAAAATCAATGACGGTACTATTGGATAATACATAATTTGGTGGCCTCGACGTGTGAATTTCGGCTACATCAACTACATACGTCTGTCTAGTTTGGTGTAGTAGCTAGGTGTGTGATAGAAAAAGGATGTACACGGTAGTTTTCATGAACTTGGGAATACCAAAAGGATTCCATTTTATCCAACTTTATGGACAACTGGTATGTATGTATGTAGGTATGGTACGGTTTCATGAAATGATTACTACACCAAACCTTTTCAATTACAATTCTCTCAAGGGTTATGAATACACCAACTAGCAGCCGAACCGTTTGTACACATCTAAATGTATCCGCTGTGTAAGAAGCATGATAAAAATGCTATCTGGTTTTGTAACAGGTTCAGGAAAAGTACAAAGTTGCAACAGTCTGAAAAGGACCCCATCGTTCTTCATACTTTACTTTTATGGTTACTTGTATACATTTCCCCGTGCACATTTTCCACTACTGCTGCATACATACCACACAATTTGCTGCTGTTGCTGCGCTGCGTTTGCTACTTATTTCCCATTCTGTTAGATCTCTGGAAACATATCCGTAAATTAAGTTCCATATTTTGTAACGGCATTAGTAAAGTATCGCGTAATGTTAAAATCTGGATAAATATTGACTTTAAAATAGCTGATTCAACACTACTACATACTATATATTTCCATAATATTATGGGCTATCTCTGGCTGGTGCGCATTGCGCATTACCCCATATTAGTATACATCCTTGTTACTTATAGAAGTCCTGTGTAGATTACAATTTGTAAGGATTTAGCAAATACTTGACAGCCAACAGGATTACACAAATCTTTAGCTTTTTAGTTTGAGGCAATAGCATATGGGTCCAACAGACTGATTTTACAAAACAATAAAGTATAAAATACCATCAGCGTATTATTTATTATGCCTATCGCTCCAAAATGTTATTACGTCAAGTGGTACAGAGCAATTCTCTTCCTTTACGAATGACAGAACGACTTCAATGTGTAGTCGAGAACATGATATTTCCGTTGTTTTTCCTGAATTTCCGCTACAAGTACATCTAGACAAATGTTCGAATGATAAGAGTAAATTCATAGTGCCACATAACAATACATAGATGAGTTTATGTCTAGCAAACAGCTCCTTCCTCATCTTCATATTTTCTTGTGAATAACACCAGCTACAATATCCTTTGTTTCTTTGAACAAAGTGAAGCTCATTGTTCTCAGCCAAAGAGATCTTCTTTCATGCTGCTGCATAGTAAAATATTTTTAGTGGATGATATGAATTTGCATAGCAGAATACTGAACTACCTATCTAGGAGAAACATTATTTGCAAGATGATAGACTCTGCTACTTTTGAAAAGAGAAATGATCTCTAGCTGGCATGGCATACCTACATAATATCAGCCTACTACTCTGTATTCTCGGTGTGAGTGTTGTTGTATTACCTCTGTTCCATTGGGGTAACTTTCGACAACTTTGTTGCAAGCACATGAATTACTCGGCATGTCAGATCTGCCGCAATGGGTTAAAAACTTTTTCAAACTTAAGTGACACTTTCAATTTTTAACAGTGCTTCAACTCTCACACATCCATTGCTTTGCCTTCATGGGTTTCAGTAGCTAGCTGCTGTGATAAACGAGACAAGTGAGACAACAGTATTTGACTCTGAGATAGACTTTTGCCTTTGGCACGATTTCAAATTGAAAATTGCTGAGAAGAGGTCTTCTACATTTCTATATATAGGCACAAAGCTATACGAGTATCTGTAATAATCATATACCGGTATCTGCCATTTACAGCGTGTAGCTGTTTTAATAAAATATGGCCAAAAACTGGCAACAAGCGCGATCTAAAGCCTTTGAACGTTAAAATTTCAAAATAATTTCTCCTGTGCCGTTTAGAGTGCGTGTTTCGGTATTGTATTCCAAAGCCAGTGAGATGTTTTAATATGATTAATATTGGTCGGTTATTTAACGAAACACGCGCTCTTCACGGCACAAGAGAAATTATTTTGAAGTTTTAACGTGCAAAGGCTTTATATCGCGCTTGTTGCCAGTTTTTGGCCATATTTTATTTTGCATTTTTTATTAGGAGTAGGTTCACAGACATGCACGTTAAATATTAAGCATTATGCTCCATGTTTTACGATACGAGAAATATTTCTGTATTTAAATATATTTTTATATTTACATCATAATCATATAATTAAATTGTTTCACAACGGCACTGCGCCTGGAATTGATGGCCTAAGTGCGCAGCATCTGAAAGATCTTACGGCTGGAAGTAATAACGACGCTGGAAAGAAACTGCTTTCATCCTAACAATCCGAAGATTAGTTGCCAATTTAGCTTGTAAATCTGTCTATTCGGATATGTCAAATTACTTCAATCCTACTCAATTAGGTTTCGGAACCAAAGGAGGATGTGAAGCTGCCATACACACAGCAAGAACATGGCACAGTAAAAACATGGGATCACGTAAAATCATTATCAAAGTTGATTTTAAAAATGCATTTAACTGCGTTAACCGAGACGAACTTTTGAGACAAGTCAAAGATAAAAATCCTTTACCTTTTCCTTATCTCTGGCAATGTTACCGAAATTCATCTTTTGTCATTTGGAGAAGATATTATACTTTCAGCAGTCGGATTACAGCAAGGAGATCCAGCAGGTTCTTTGGGTTTCTGCCTCGTTATACAACCTGTAGTATCAACTTTATTATCTGAGTTAAACGTGTGGTTTGCTGATGATGGCATAATTGGCGCTGAATCCGAAAAAGTCAGAAAAGATTTTGTGTCTAATTCAAAAAAGTAAACTTCTCGGTCTTGATTTGAATCCTAAAAAATGCGAAATTTATTTTTGTGGAGAACAAAATGAGGATATACTACAATCTATAAACGAAATTTGTCCCGGAATTCAAGAGAAAAGCGAGTTAACTTATTTAGGTGCACCATTAACAAAAG
>JAHZMT010000105.1:0-18903 GCA_027743785.1 Sinhomidia bicolor
CCGTGGGGTCATTATCAATACTCAAAGAAATTGATAGAATTGATGGGGATGCATTGGGCTGGTGGTTATGTGAACGGCAGCTCAAGTCTGGAGGATTTAACGGGAGACCAGAAAAGTTACCGGATGTTTGCTACTCATGGTAAGACATTTTAAAATTAATTCTGTAACTTGTAATGTTGCTGATTATGCTTACATAAAAATGTATGGTTAAAATCTCAACATTTCATAATTTTCATCCTGTCCATTCTCGGCTACGAGGATGAGACGACGGTGAAACTGAAGAAAATTAATCCCGTTTTTTGTATGAGTCAAGAAGTCATTGATAGTCTAGACATTGAAGTACAGATACTACCAGGGGGTGGAGCATGTTAGTCACAATCTCCCTCTCAAAATCATCAACTTTACCAATTTGTTAAAGCTCAGTTTAAAATCATGAAAAAACTTCGCCATGTCGCCCGTCGTCGCAGCCAACATCATCATCGTCATCTCACAAAAGAAAATTACTCGTCGCGCCGCGAAAGAGAACAATTTTTTTGTAACTTCTTCTGTATAAAAAAAATCAAAGCAACTTGACAAAAACTCTTTGTACTATACTAAGCTAGATAGTTATCTTATAAAACTTATTTATCTAGTTAGCATTTTCATAAAAAAAAGAAATAACAGTCAAAAATAGCCAGTCATTTGTACGTACTCTCAATCGTGTTTATACAGGAAGCTTTTTCTCGGCCCACTTCTTTTTTCATTTTTCTACTTGACCAAAACCATAACATCAAAAAGCGTTAAATTTTTTGAACGTCTGCTCCAATTGGAAAGTCTTGATATACTGCAGTTTTTTGTATAACCAAATAATTCTTTCCAGTATACGTAATAAATGAGGTCTACCAACTAAATTTTTATAATTAGTTAATGCACACATAATCTGCACTCAATATTTAGTCAAGTATAAAAACTTTTTGCAATTTTGCACCACATTCTATAAATACATACTATGTACAATACATAAGAGCGGATGATTAGGCATGTAATTTCTATAAAAAGTGGAGTCATGAAACTATTAATATACTTTTACGTCTAATTAGCCAGCTTTTCCAATTAAAAAATACTTTATAGTTGTACACAGCTATGTAAATGCGATTAAATGAGTGTAGCAAATTTGTTGTTGTATTAGCTATTTTTGTTTTCAACAAAAGTCGTTTTATTATTCTGAATAAATATATTCCATGTTTGTTATATATTATTATTTTCGAGTAGGAGAAATCCAGTATACTAAGTCCAGTAATAAATATATCGAGCAGGTAGGTACTCGACGGTATGATTCTTTATGTAACTGGAAACCTCTAATAATGTATTGTTTTTTTCTCTGTTTAGTTGGCAAAGAAATGAATTAAAATTTTATATGCCAATTCAGGGATCCAGTTTTTGTACATTTAAAAAAAATAAATAATTTAGGTACACATTTAATAATAGATAAAATCAATGCGAAAAAGTCAAACTGCTAATGAACCAGTAATCATTTTATTATGAATGGTAAAAAGTATATATAAGTCATTTAGAGTAAAATATGTGAATAGAACGGAGAGAAACGTCAAAATACTTGTTTGTTATTATTATTATTAAAATTATTAAATTGTTATGTAAAAAATAAATATTGAATAGTTAGTGTAGTATGATAATGAATGAGCTATAGAAATAAGATCTCGAGATTTTTTATATTGATAAAAAATACTATTATTGTTAACGTAAAGCGTAATTATTAGTGCAGACTATAAAAACACAACTGTTATTGTTAAAACTTTATTGAATATGTATCCAAAATTCTCCAGTAAAAATTATCATAATCTCTAAAACTTACAATTTCAAAAGATTATTATTTACCATTACGTAATATTCATATATATCAGAATTTTTTTGATTAACTTTTGCAAAAATGCTTTGTACGGGCTAGTAAAGTTTGCATAGAAATAGAACTCTATTACTTTTCTTTTTAAAAAAGTATTTTAAAAAATCGAAAACAATCTGACCTGACAATATACTCAATCAAAGAAAATACAAATATGAAAATTTTAAATATATAGTGTATAGTTATTTCAGAGAAGTAAATTCACAGAGCTGAAAAATCGCTTTAGTGGCAATTAGTTTGTTTAATTCCATTATCTACTAAAGTTTAGAATTTCAATACAATTAGAGTAGATGAAGTCAAATTGCAAGTAAAATTAAAGCCCAATGCTTATTTTATTTTCCCTTCAATTTACTGCTAATTTCTGAATGCATAAAATTAAATTTTAAAACTTAATGAATTTTTTAATGGAGTACATGGATGAATACCATTATTTTGAAACTCAAACCATACTTCTTCATTAAAGTAAATGTAGGTAGGGACGTTTAATTTATCAGTTTTTAAATGTCATCGACTTCATCTAAAAGATTGCAATTTCGTACTTTTTTACAGAAATAATAAAACTGCACTGCAATTTTTAAACAATACTGCTTATATGCCAAATTTTAATATTATGGTCATGAGTAAATCTTTGAAGTAAAATGTCATTTATTAAATGCAGTAGTTATTAGTTATAGGGTCGATTTGCAAAATGAAACAGTAGTTTGATTATTTGATGGTACATTTGTTAGTGGATAAATTAACAAGAAAACTTTGCAAACTACAACTTAACTTTATTTTAAATTTATTTAGTGCGCTCATTCAAATTAAATCAAGAGTTATTAAAACGGCTTTCTTTTAAAAGATTTTAAAAAAGATAATTTAAAATTGTGCGCTGTAAGAAAAATCTTGTTGAAAACATTTAATTACGGATACATACTATATACGTAATTTTCAATTTGTTTTAAAAAATCTCGTGCTGTGTAAATCTTCTTTTACTGTTGAGTAGTTGCAGATGTCGTGCTGCTTGTTCCGCTAAGTATCTTTTTGAAAGAAATCAGAATTTTTTTCAAGTTAATTGGCAGTTTAATATTTGTAATCTCGGTAAAAAATAAAATTTAAAAATAATAATTGATAAGAATACTTACAAAACGATTTGTAGAGGTATGTAATCAAATCAACTATTAAAAACTGTTATGATCAAGTAAAGTTTATAATACGTATTGAGAATAAATAAAAAATCTTTTTTAAACTACAAAAACATCAAAATCCAGCCAAACATTAATATCCCAAAACGACACGTATTCCTCATTGTAAATGAGCATTGAGTATATACAAAACAAGGCGTTTGATTGAGAATTAAGCAAAACTAGGTGGGAGGGAGGAATGTCAAAACACCATTAGGTTTAAAAAAGATTTTTTTTAAATGTACAAACAAATGAAGGAAAAAAACAAAATAAATTGCTAAAGACTTTTAATCCTATTATCCATTATAATTGACACGACAAATATAAAAGCTTGATAGCAATTATAAATATTAGCACAAAAAGCTCTTTCTCTGTTGCTTTTCTTTTCTTTACGAAAAAATACTGCTATCAATCATTATCAACGGTTTTCTACAAAACTCACGCAAAACAGCAGCATTTAAAATTCCTATGAAATAATTATCGTTACCATAGCAGCATCGTAATGATTATATAGTTTTATAACTATACAGACAATAAAGTTAGTTCACGAAATGACACAATTAAATGTTATCATCATCTTGTGGATAAAATAACCCAATATAAATAAATAGCAGAGCAACGGTTAACTTGTAAATTGCATTACCATTTTTAATAACTATTAATTCTAACTAATTTCAGTGAATATTTTTTCAGATTAACCCAGTTAGCTAATTGACAAAACATGAAGTTAATACTTATTACAGTTAGCTAACCAATAAATAATAAATAGTTATGTATTATTTAATAGTGAAGTCACAAACGTGACCAGTGATCATTGTAATAATTATGTATTTAAATATTTTGAGTCATTATTAGGCAGACAAAAAATCGTAATAATTAAAAAATAACTATTGACAAGACACAATTGCTTACGATATGACGATAAGAATGAGTAGTTGTCGGTAAACGACGACACGGTATACACACATTTACTTTGCAGTAGACACCTTATACATTATTATACCTACATATATAAAAATGAATGATTATCTCGATAATGATAAGATAATTATTATTGTTGCTAGTAATTATTCATAAATGATTAGGTTTTCTAGTCTTCAAATTTTAAATATTATGGAAGATATATAACGACAACAACACAACACCACCCAAATACATGTTCACGACGACAACAGCAGCACACAAAATAAAGCTGTTCCCAAAAATACGAGGACAGCACTTTTACAACAATACTTAAATACTCTCTTAATAGCTAATTTGCATTGTAATTTGCAGTTTAGTATACACAATAATTCTTCTCTTATAATTTCTTTGACATGGACGAAATTTGTAAGACGAAATGATTATTATTTTTTTCGATAAAAATGACATGGATTTTGATTTAATCAAATGTTGCCCACGAAGCACCAAAACTAGAGGAATTAGAATTATTACCAGCGTTTGTTGAGGTTTTTGATAAGGTTCCTGCTGCGCCCCCGCCGGTGGCACCATTTGGTTTGAAACTGCTGAAAGTTGGGACGGAAGCAGCAAATGGATCAACTTTTGGACCACTACCCGTTGAGGAGGTAGTGATAATGCTGCTATTTGCTGATGTATTAAAGGGATCATTGGAGGGTGGAGGTGGCAAACCTCCACCAATACCACTACTTCTATCCGATCCCACCGGCGTTGCTGTTCCACTGAAATTCATCTGTGCAAAATAGTCGGTGAGTCCGTACTCACTCAAAAGCTCCGCGTCAGTCTTGTCCTCTAGAAAAACATTGTTGTTATCTGTTAGCAAATCGTACAGAGGATTTTCTAAGGTATACCCTAACCCTTCTTCACACTCTAAATCGAAACCTAGCCCATCTGGGGTGTCCAGGTCTATTAGATTCTCTTCTGATTTACTTAGTCGTGGTTGCACGTGATGATGATGATTCGGGAATCCGTTGGAGTCGACTGCTCCGCTGCTACCACCAGTTAATTCGTTCATTTTGGAGGCGGATAGACTTGTGGAGAGAACAAGATTGTCGTCCGAGTTGCGGAGATAGTGATGATGAGAAGTGGACGTAGACAGAGTATTTTTGGAGGTAGAGGAGTCTAGAGAATCTAGCATGCTTTTCGGATAAAGTTGAGAGGGAGCCACGACTGAGGTGCCGTGTCGACGATACGTTTTTGAAGACGAGGACGACGAGGAACCTACTCCGTATTCAATGGCACGGGAGGAGGTCGAAGGACCATGATGATGACTCACGTGGAATTTTGAACGAATGTCGGAGTAGGCAACGTGACCTTTGTTCTTGACTGTCTTACCACTCTCTTTTATCTAAGAATAGTAATAGTTATTGAATAGTTTGAATTGAAAATATGATAAAATAAAAAAATGGTTGTTGACGGCGCGACGAAAATTTGGTCTTTACCGATCTCACGGCTGACTTTAAAGCAGAGTTTTGCTTCACTGACTCAATGATGCTTTCTCCTTCCCTCTTCACGCTCATTATCACAGCCTTTCCGGCTTTCTTAAATGCCGTTCTACAAAGTTTTAATTACAGCAAAATTGCATGGTAGATACTAGAGATTGGTGAGGAGTCGAGAAGAATTTCGTATTAACAGGAATACCTACCTATTTTGATTCTTTCCAAAGCCACCTAGCACCCTCAGTCCATTTCTTCCATTCGCTCGACTCGATCTCCAAGCCAATGACTCTAGTTCAAACTCATCCGATTCACAAGAACCACTCTTGATTTTTTCCAGTCTCTCATCCATGAACTGCTGAAAAATTTGTAGTTTCAAAAGTTTATTTTCGATGTATTCCCTGTGCGTGGGATGAGCAAACTGAACGAATCTGTAAATGCAATGTTATATTGAAATATTTCTAACCACATCCGAAAAAAACTTGGAAAAAAATATTTTAAAATAAAAATCTTACAAATCTGAATCTAAAGCTTCCCCATCATTTCTCACAGCATCCATATAATGGCCCATTAGCTGTGCCAAAGCTCGAAGAAAAGCTCTTGCCAATCCATCCCCGAGTACCCTTTCCCCAGTCAAATTTTTTCTCAGTAAATAAACAACGTCCTCTGGCATGGCCTCTAAATCTTCTGGAAACGGTGTGGTCACTGTATCTGAATCTGCATCTACTCTCACCACTTGCCCTAAACTTTCTGCAGGAATCCTGTCCCAGACCGGTAGAGGCACCCCAATCAAGAAGGGCATTGGAGCGGACAGATAATCTTGAAGTTGAAGACTTAGCACCGGAATGAATATATGCTGCCAGCTCATGGGGAACAGAAAGAGGTTGCAGGCGACCACTAAACTGGACAAGCGACTGATTTTTTTAGAGGTGACAACAACACGACGTTCTGATAACAAGGCGGCAAACAACGTGAGCATTGACTCGGTTGTCAGTGCATTATAAAATTCACTGACGTTCCTGTTCTCAGGAATGGAAGGTAGGGAAAGATCACTGGGACATGGACAAATGAATGGCTTGGCGTGGGTGGGGATGTAAAGACACGTTCCCGCTTCCGGTACCGTTGTCCCGTACATCCGCTCGAGAAACCCGGATAGTTTTGCAGTGTCCTCAATTTCCGCAAGATAGTTTAAAGCTCTATAGAAAATTTCTTGCCAGGGAAGAAATGTTAGAAAGAGAACGCAGCTTTTGCTTCCGTGAGGATGTCGACAGTAGCCAAAGGTCCATTTGGAGTCTTCACTTGTGAGAACAAAAGTAAATAGCTCCACAGTCTCGCTGAGCGAAGGACAGGGAAACGCAAATTGGGCGGCTATTTTTAATACGTCCAGTTTGTTGTATGTGGAGGGATACACAGAACGGACTTTTGGTGGTGAGACACCGTTGCTGCTGCTCATCGCTTCACTGGGAGAGCGCTGCAATGGAGTGTGATGATTCGAGGAGGTACCATTTGAGGAGGACGACACAGACCATGGTGCTTCCACAATCATATAACACTCAAAAAGTCTTTTTATTGACTTGCGGTTCCGAATTCGGGAACCCATATTCACGTCTTTGGACTTGACCAGGCGAGAACGGGTTACAAAAATAAACTCTGTCTAGCTGCATACATTAAACAAAAAACATACTTTTAAAATGCACATCGAATTTTGGAGCTCAATCAACATACGTGCCTTGCCATCATCATCAATTCTGGCATCGTATTAGTCAATTGACTTTTTTGTCAATATTCTCACGATAAAGCTGTGTAAATTCTGTGTAAAAATACGGAAGAACGAATGGTGGTGGGTGATATGGTGTTTATGACTAATTGCATGTTTCACGCTTACAACAACGGGAAAGGTTTGCTTTACAATGAAACCATGAGGACAGACAGATACCTAATAAAATGTCAAACAATGAGTCATTCATCCTAAACCCTAATCATTCTCACCAGATACTACTACTACCACCACCACTACCAACCTGCCCTACCACCTTCTTACATGTATAAAAAATCACTTATTATACATGCATGTAATGTTATGTTGACACAGATTGCTGATTGCTTATACAGCAGCTACAGATTACTGACAAGCAGAAATACTATAAATCTTGCTTTTTAGCTTATTGAAAAATATTAAATATTCAAGTCAAATGATGATTACCTTTTCAAAGTAAAATATGGTTCTAGTCTGTATTCTCCAGGTTAAATTTTCGGTCAAAATGAGTGTACGTGTGGTAAACGGTGATGACAAATTGATGGTTTTTAAACAATGTTTTTTTAACTAAGCTTATCGGCTATATTTTTAAAACGATTTTAAAAACTACTATTGGCTAGCTATTTTTTAGTTTGATTTGCTTAGTTAAAGTTGAAAAATTAAAAGATGGCAATAATCTCAGAATATTTTGCGGCTGCTGCAGTCTACAATGTTGATGGTTGTAAGGTGCCATAATTTGCTTTCATCACTTGACTTATTTATTTATTAAATCACAATTCACACTTAAAAACTCACGGTGTCGACTATTTCGAATATTTCGATGCACATAATAAAATGAATTTTCGGATCCAAACCAAAATCTAGATTTGTTTTGTCATTCTGGAAGCCACATACAGCGAATGAATTCCAGTACTGGTGCCATCATTAGCACTGAAATTAGCAAAATATTGAGTTAAATTAAACGCTTTTTTTGAGTGTATATCCTGTAGACAACTAATGTACAAATTGAGCAACACGCTCTGTCATCAGTTGTTACTACACTACTTATCGCTTAATACAAATACATATAGTGATGATGATAACCAAATCAAAAAACCCAATACAAAAGTAGCAAGAAACTAAAATCAGGGCCAAGTACTAAGCAGATACCTTAAACCCGTCTCTTATATTTTATGGCATCTTCTCTCCACTCTGATTAATTGTTATCGTAAATTAAATAAGACTGACGCTACGCTTACGTCGTCGTATATTGCTTAATTAAAAAAGGAGGCTGACCACAGCATGTACCACCAATCATACGCAGAAGAATCCTTAAGACAAGCAGAAAATTAAGCACACAACCAACACTTCTTCTTTTAAAGCTTATCTTTCTACCTTTATTACTATTGGTTTAATTGCTATTTATCTTGTCTGCTTGCTCTGGCATCTTCTGTTCCCCTTGCACCTTTGCAGTAAAAGTCTCTCTTAAACTTGAGAAACGCTTATCATTATCAGTCTCTATACTCTATACATTAATCAAATAAAAGCTTACCTTGTTTGTAGTAGTGGTTTGTGTGGTTTCAAACCATAAAAAGATAATCTCTTTCGTTTTAATGTCTTTCTTCTTGTGTTGTACTGTGTAATACTCGCTGTGTGTGCGTTTTGTGGTCTTTAACTTTTTATAATGATTTGTTTTGTTATTATTTTTTGTGCTCCGTTTGACTTCATGAACAGTTTATTTTGACTTTATTATAACTCCTCTCTCAAGACTTTTTAACTGAAAACAATCGCAGTAGTTGGTAGTAGTAGTGTGGTCAAGAGAATCATTAGCGCAGTGTAACGTACGCGTACTAAGTAACTAACTATTGACTATACCTACTCCTTTTGGCTGATGCTGATGGTGAACGATAGTAGTGGGTGTTTATCATTAAAATTTTTACAATAATAAAACTTACTTGCGTTGCATTATACATTATAACTTCTATCGTTGAGTGATTAGCCTAACCTAATATAACCAACAGCCACACCAATTACTACACACATACAGTTTTACACTAATTGTAAATATCAAGGGAATTAAATCTCAGCAGCAGCGCAACAGCAGTGAAATATAAAACCATTATTGTAGCCACAAGAAGTGGAAGTACTACTGCATTGTAGTCACAATTTTTTTCAATATCCACCTCTTCTTCTGCTCCTCCTTCTCCTCAACCCTTTTAATGTTAAATCAATTCTCTCAAGTGCACTATGCATTGTTAACGAAAAGTCAAAGCAGTCAGTAGTTAAAGTAAATAATATGCTTTTTTATTCCCCTTTTTTACTTGTCAAAATTACAATATGTACAGTATTCTCTGGCAATCTAAATATCATCACACAGCACGCACGTCAGCTGTGGTAGGCAATACCCAGACACGCTGTGATTGAAACTCCTCTCACTCAATTTCATCTCGCTAATAATAACTGATTATCTTTGTAATGTTTCTTCTTAGATGTTAAAAAATTGCCAAGTTTCCTCACGTTTCACTTGTACATCGCTGCTGTTGTTTACATTTACATTGTTTTGCTCGCAAGCAAAAGCAGCAAACACATACTTTTACATAAACTAAAATACACTTGCACTTTGCATTGTTGCATATTTTTTTGCAATCACCAACCAACCAACAGTCAATGCATTGTTGAGTGTGGGAATATATACAGGGTTAAGTGAAGCTTAGAGAATATCAGAGAAGGGTTATCTTACCCATGATTTATGATGACCATATAGATATTCCTCGAATAGGCAGGGCAAAATGTAAATGATGATGAATGCTGACTGAAACAGCAGCAGTAAAGGATTACCATTGTAATGTAAGTAAGCAGCATAATCAAACCACTACCATACCATCCATATGGCCCCATATTTGTCTGTTCTTCTGCTGCTGCTTCACTAGAAGAGGCAGATAAATAGATGGAAATTTGCTGTAGTGTGGCTCATTCGGCCGAGTATTAAGATCTGCTGAATTCGTCACTAAACAAAACTCAGGTGTACGGTAAGAAGTACCACCATCATCATCATCATTAGACTATCACCATTTAAAACCCCATTCATCACAACCTTACTTTTCAATTGAATAAAGCAGGTGCTGCTGTGTGTCTGCTAAGTAAAGTTGTCGGTCTGTTGTATCTCTTTCTCTCTCTCTCTGCTGAAAAAGACAGGTGTAAATAAAAAAGTGTGTTTTTACTTTCGGTCTTCATCCTCCACAGTGATAGCAGTGAGTGATAAAAAAAAAGTTTAATCAAAAGGTGTGATTCAGTCAGCAGAAGAGTGCGGTGCCTGCGTTTTTGCTGCCTGAATGCATTTGCGGTCTGGCGTTGGCGTCACTTTTGTTTGTTGCGTTTATAGTTTAGTATGAAATGGAAATTATTTGAAATTTATGATGATGGTGATGTGATTGTTGGACTGTATCTTTTGTTGAAGTTGGAAAACGAGAGAATTGGACAGTAGAGCACGGATGTGTGAAAAAACAAGGTACACATGTAATAATGGTTGACAAATGATTCAGTAAAAAATTCAAATTTGTAATATCAGAATAATATATGATACGGTTTATTAAGTTTATTAAAGAAGAAATTATGAAATGTTTTCGTTGACTTGCTAATCAGAGAATTGGATCACTGTTTCTTTAAATTGCTTTCCAGTCTCTAGACGAACAAGTTTGACTGGATTTTTTTTCCGTTAATGAGCTTTTAGAGCCCCTCCAGGAATCTTCCTGATTGAAGTTGTGTTGTTTGTGCAAAACTTTGACGGGATGTACAACTAGTTCGTCATATTCCAGACCCTTCAGACCCTCGGAACTGATCAAATGAAAAGGAGGCAGGAAAAATTCCTGGAATCAAGATTGTCAAGTAAACTGGATAAAAGGTGACTATGCAGGCATTTACTATTTTTGCTTATTCTAGTGAGGTGAAAGCTTACTTTTCTATTTTTCCCCTGTATCTAATCCTTTGTTAGGATTCCAGCTACAGCATTGCAGTATATTTTATATTAGAAAAAGTGTTAATTGTGTCATCATCATGATCATTATCATTCTGCTCATATTATAGTACTGTATTAAGTTGCAATGCTACCATTTTTAGGTCATTTCATTCGCTTCTTTAAACATATTCATCTAAGACAATGGAGAAGAGAGTCGCACCGAAAAATAGATTGCGTCTCCAAAAGTAGAATACGTAGTTGTGGTAACCTATAAATGTGTGGGTGTCGGGTGCTTCTGCTCCTTAAGCCTAATCCTTTAATCCCAAATCTGATCGTATCCTTGCTCCCTTTTTCCATCTTTTCTCCACATCACTCACCTCATTTTCCAGACCTCTCAAAAGATCTGTATGACCGACTGACATGAGACATGACGTGAACGAAAGTGAGATGAAGCTTCATTTTACTTTCATTTTACATTGTACATGTACTCGTACTGTGATGACGAGAATACACAAAATCTCAGCACTAGTTGTTTCCTTCCTCGTGTATCCATTTTCTTGGCATCTGCTCCACCAACATCCTTTTTGTAGGCTCCCCCATTTCTTTCACTAAAAGCAACGTGCTCTTCTATTTTGAACCTTGTATCCTTCCTTTCCATATGGACTAGCATAGCCAAACTAAACGTTATTTTCTAAAAATAACAAGGGCTGATATAACAAATGAATGCATACAAATGCCGTGCCAGTCATGCCACGTGTACCTCAACTACCTCACCTCATAGGCATATCCTATGACTTTGTTTCTCGCAGCTAAGCTTAACAATGAAATACATTTCTTTCCATCTTATCATTTTTCAAAAATAAAAAAGAGATTACCTTTACGTCTGCATAATATGGTTGGAATGACTTTTTTGACTTTCAATGGAAAAGGTAATTAAACTTATAACTTGCTAGTTGTAGGCATCCGGCATCTTTATATTTATCATTTACGTACAATATTTTGTGTAGGTAGACTATCGTCTTTTATAAGCGGTCATTGTCACTGACGTAGTGTTTTTCTTCATCTTGTTTTCGTTACGCTTTTGTGAGTATCAAATATGCAAAAGATTGTCCGCACCGGAAACTGTACTCCCACACGTTTCCTCTCCAGCAGTTCTGGTTCTATTTGTTAGGCTCAATGTACATGATAAAAACTGGTGATTGTTTTATTACAAGCATAGGTAGACAGGTATAAAAAGTTTTGTTCAGCTTGTTCTACTACAATGCCAGTGCTAAACCAAGAATGCCAAGAGTATAACCATAAAATTGGCAACACTAAAGCAAGTTTTTGATTCATTCTGTCAGTATCCATATCATAATATAATATTTTTAAGAGATATTGTTAACATATGAATCATACAGGTTGTAATTTAATTTGTACTAATGTATACAGCTATCATAATGAAACAGAAAACGAGAATCTAATCATCAAAAAGTACTTTTTTTTAGTAGGATGCTCGATACACTTTCACTGTTGCTTTGTAAGATTATACTCGGAGTGTTATTTAGCTTTGTATAGAGTGTAATAAAATTATTAATGTACCCATGTACGTAAAAAACTGAATTAAGGAAAGCAGCGATGGTCAAACTTTATTTTTTTGCGTAATACAAAAGTATGAACATTTTTATCCAGAAAAAAGTAAAATATCGTGCAATTTAATGTACATAAATAAACTTACTATTATCTACGTTAGTATAAGATACCTATATAAGAATTTACCTACCAGTGAATGCGCTTAATATTTTTGCAAGCTGTGCAGATTTTTAAGCTTTTATGAAACGAAGCGCGTCACTGATTCATGATTAGTTGAGCAGAATTTGTCTGTAGATTATGTATTTTCAAACTATGTAAAGCTTATTATAACCAGTAATTTATGTTCATCATCATCGTCTTCATTCAAATCGGAATCCAGTGCAGATAAATGCATGAAATATTGCTATGTAGTAGGTACCTTACCTATGTATGTTGTATGCATAATCCGTATATTTAGGTATATGCCATGATTCATGATATAATCGGTTGTTGATACTTGTTGTTGCATGTCTTTCCATACAACATGTAGGTAATTTTATTATCAACATTTTATTATTATGAGCTTTTAGTCTGAAGGATAAGCCAAAGTGCAGTACAATTTTAACTGGCGTCTCATCCTGTTGTTCTGTTTGTGTCAGTTTAGTTTACGTTGTCATATCATTCAAAGTGTTATCTTTATCATCATCATCGTCTTGTGTCTGCATTTGTGTTGAGTGAAAATCTAATAAAATCCATGTCATTTAATATTCGGACAAATTTAGAGCAAACTGAAGCATAAACAATAGACATGCTGTCTTGTTGTTCTAATTCTTCCTATTTCTCAAGTAGGCCGTTTACATTTTTTAATAATAATATCCAGTTAATTATTTCATCTCGTGTCGTTGTCACGTTTTATTAGAACGTTGTGAAGGTAGGATATTGACACTTGCATATTATATCTATTTTAATGTGTTGATACTGTGTGGTGCAATCAAAATTGCATGTACTTAAAAACTTAAAAATTGTACGTAATTATCTATTGTTTTAGTTAGTTTTCCTTTATTTATACTTAAGTTGAAGTTTCTGAATGAAGGTCATATCTTTTTATGGTATGGCATTGTGTTTGTATTATTCATGTTTTTTGCGTATTACCAGAGACAAGTACTTGCTCGCATGAAACGATTGGGGTGATATAGAAACAATGAAAACTTGCATGTTATCTTACCTAGATAATTGTTGTGTCGCCGTGCATATATTTAACATTCCATGTCTACCTATTAACATTAGCAAGTTATTGTGCTGGGTCTATATAATAGCAAGAAATAATGTCACCTTTAAAAATTCGTCTTAATGGAATGGTCTACCATTGCGTTTGCATACTCACAACTCACAGCTAGAATTTGGCTGATTGATTTGATATAAATATTGCCTTGGGCAAGGTTGTTATTGTACGCTGCTTATAAAATTTGTGATTTGAGCCGCGAGAGAACTGGGAATACCAAGAACTATAGAAGGAATGACGCTGCAACAACCACATAATTTTTCATGTATCTGGTTATATAAACGCAGTATCTCTAATCTCTAGACGACTAGAATCATCGCATCCAACTGCAAGTATATGTACTAGGTAGTTATAACAATAAAAGACAAAGAGCGATTTGTCGCGTTTTCGTAAGCATAATCATGTTGTATGCATCTCCATTTGTACAACTCCATTATATGCAACATCAGCAAGACAGAAAGGGTAAAAAATGCAGGATGCAGTTGATAAAAATTGATTTGGCGTATTTTGCGACACGCCACACAAGCGCACTCACCGCGCAGCGTCTCTTTAGCATCTCTCTCTTCTTATTAACCATATATTTTTATCAACACAACAAATTCATTTTTAGGTATGTCATGAAACTTTACAGTTAACTTACTTGGTAATAGAATAGAACCAGACCAGAGCAACTTTGTTACTATTACCTAAAAGCCTAAAGCTAAGTGACCTGTTGAATATTACATTCTTTGATATGCGTGGCTCATCAAGCATCATTAGGAATTTTGTGTTTAGTTTAAAAACATGTCTTTCTATTTATTCTATCTATGTGCTATGTTTTTAACATGGTATATATTTGGCTTTTGGTTTGGTATCTCATAAACTGTTAAAATAAAGTTGGTATAGTATATATATTATCGTACAAGGAGTAACTGTTTTTAGTTGTATTTGTAAGTTTTTAACATGGTATATATTTGGCTTTTGGTTTGGTATCTCATAAACTGTTAAAATAAAGTTGGTATAGTATATATATTATCGTACAAGGAGTAACTGTTTTTAGTTGTATTACATTAAAATTAGCGAGACTGAAGCAGTAGCATCAAGAAGTTTGTCTTGTATTATTTAAACTTTCCCTTTTCCTCGTAAAGTCAACAGTGGACTGACTCTTCTTGAGATGAGATAATAATACTGTTTCAGTTGTATTGTTGTACAGCCACACTGCAACCAGTTGTTCATGCATAGATCCATTGGAGTGCACTGATAGTACATAATAATAAGTAGGGTTTTGAATCGTTTTTGTGTAAGTATTTTTTGCTTTAATTTATAAATGCGTTCTATTTAATGTATTTCATATTATTACCTACTTTAGCTCGTAGCAATTACGATTGCAACTTTACCTCGAACTGAACTGACTTTTATCCAGTATTCATTTGCATATGTTCATGGTAGGAGTTTTTGTGGTACATACTTACTTATAGCTGGAAATTCCTTCAAGTTTTTAAGGGTGACCAAGAAAATTCTGTTATTGCTAACTTTACTACATTGCAATCTGCTAAAACGTGTTGTTGTGCCGTGCGTTAGTGTTAATCTTAATGAATTTCGCAGAAAAATCTAAACATACACAATACACATGCTGAATTAGGTTTACGTACCTATTTCATATCTAATCAATCACTAATCACAATAGTCGTTATTTGTTACTGCTTCTAGGGGTGGTCATGTAAAACTTAATTATCTTTCCCTATCGTATGATTCAACTGGAAATAGACCACGAGTGTAAGTCTGTCTGCAGAATGTAATTAAATTGTGTCTCAGGTCTCTTATGGTTAATATATGCACAATAATTATACATTACTGTTTTAGATATATGTATATGGGCGAAAATACGAGTTTAGTTAAATAGTCACCCACCCGACACTGACACCGAGCACAACCACTCAACTCAAAGTTAAGTGCAGTTGCTGTAGGATGCGGCAAAGGACAAATCAATTCAATTCAAGAAAAAACATTTAATCGTGGCTTTTTTGGCACACTTAAAGCTATATTGCGACTGCATTCATTCGTAACAAAATTAAGCCATGCAGAAAGATCAAAGAGTATCACCTCAGGTGGCTCTTTTTTATTCCTATTTCACCACAACCTATCGAATCGATTAAGGTTAAAATTACTGTTCTAATTTTCATGCATCATGCTAGTCGGTAGATAACTCAACAGTTTATCAAATTCATAGGTTAATGTTGCAAGTTTGATTCAAAAAGTATACCTACCTAATAATCATCTATGCAAGGCTATCTTGTTTTTTGTCCATGCCCATGCATTCAAGTTTGGTCAGTGCTGTGATGACAAACTCTGTATCAATCTAAGAGTATAATTTCAACATTTTTCAGATCGAAACTATGTATATACGCCTGTCTGTGGCACAGATAGATAATTTTTTAGCCAATTTATTTTTTTTACATATACAAATAAATTGAAATAAAATTCACATAAAGATAGCCTTCTTATCATATTTTTTAATGTTTCGTTTAGTAATCCTAAATTAAAATTCCAGGTAATCTAACTAATATTGTGTCCATGTTGTGTAGTTGAGCCCTCTTGTTTAATTTTCCTTTCAGTTTTAGATTGTATATTATAACAAACCTTTACAAGAAGCAAAAAACATATCTGTTTGTCGTCTGTCTATGTAGGTATATGACCTGAAAATGGAATGGACGACAGAATAGTAAAGTAAATTATGATCATTATTACATATTTCATTTGATATTGGTTGTACATTAAATCAAAGAGTTCACTTACTTATTGCTTAAAAACAGACGAGTAGACAGATAGTAGGGTAATTACATTCTTTGTATGTTCGTAATAGTGGCCACGGCAAACTTGCGCAGAGTAGATAGAAGTACAGCATTGTTTCATAATTATCATCATACAGAAACCGCAAAGATGAAATAGTAGATTCTATCAATTTTTGTTTCAATTTGGAAATTGGAATTTAATAATATTGTTTATTTATTTATAGATAAATGCTTGCTGTCGCTTGTCTTTGTGGCAATAATTAGGTAAACCGTGAACTAAATAGTGGTTTCCTGTGTATGGCAATAACTTGTTGTAAATTTGGAAGATTTTGTATATTATACAGTAGGTATGTACATACATGCACATAATGGATATACAAATACATATACGATGGATATATTTTAAATAAATATAGACATGTACAAATCAATAGGAAAACTGACGTTTTTTAAAGTGCAAGGAAAGCAAAATTGCGCAGAGTGTTTATACTGATTAAACATTATCTGCTGTTGTTGTGACATGTGTATACATACAGTTAATGAAGACACGTTTTATGTCGCGTATACATTTTTCAATGCAATAAATGTTTTATCGTACTTGTGATTTTCACCAACTGACACAACAATAACAGCAGATATGGATAATTAATATGATGAGTTGAGGATGATTTGTTTAATAACAAATGTAACGAAAGAAGGAGAATGTTGCGGCGGCGGCGGTGGTAGTGAGGGAGGACAGGTTAACGTACTGTAAAGTATTTTTTTACATGAAGACAGACATTTCCAATAAAGCATTTCTTTCCCTCCTGCTAGCTCCATCATCGCAGTCCATGCATAAATCCATAATAAGGTTACTACTATTCTTTCTCCAATTTTATGCTTCCATTTTCATACCTTTACCCGAGCTTACGTGACAGTTGGCCACACTCATAACACTCATCTTTTGACAACTTTGTTCTCGTTGCAAAAATGATTTATATTGCATTGCATGCGTACAGTCATTCTCATGGAAAAATATTCGTAGCCGAAACTTAATTGCTATCACTCGTGTCTTAATAAATAGTATAGTTGTGGACTACTGGAATATTGGTGCATGCTTCTAGTAATTAGTAGTTTTAGTTGAAAACGGAGAGTAGAGAATATTGGCAAGGTGTAATATTACTCTAACTAAATTTAAAGTTATGATGACTTAAATTGCCTCAATTTATTCACATTCAGTATTTCTCTGGAAACTTTACTATTATAGACTGTATACGTCTACAATTTTCATTTAATAATCTTAATTTTTGTTGGTTTTAAAGGTGAACAGTGACAAAGCAGCCACGACAAGTTCCTATATTGAAGACTTTTCTGCTAACAATTACAAGCAATTTAAAGTTAATTAGACTGTAATTATAAGTGCAGTAAATAAACAGAAAAGTTTGGGGTTTGTGATAAAGTGACAAACTTTGTGAAAGTTTTTAAGTTTTAAATCTCATTGAAAAATCAATCACATTAAAATAATGGATCACAGTCATCATCATGGACATGGAGGTGATCATAGTGGGCATGGCGGCCATAATATGATGGATATGTCAGCTACCAGTAGCACTCCTTCTCCAGCGACAATAGTTGGTCATGATCACAGTACTATGGATCACAGCAATATGGATCATAGTGGACATGGAAATCATGCAACTTCAATGGGACATGGGATGATGCATGTAAGTTTTGAAATAAATAAAAAATAAAATTTTATTATTTACTATTTTCATTCTTACCACAAATTTTTAGTAGTATTGTATAGCAAAAAGATTGCTTTGAAGAACGGTAAAAATGACCAATGATAACATGTCGCGTTTATCTTCTTTACACCGATCCATGTTTGATCAGATGTATTTCCATGGTGGGGTCGACGAAACAATCCTTTTCGAGTTCTGGAAAATCTCTGAGACTGGAGGACTTATCCTCTCAATGGTTATCATCTTCCTGCTTGCCTTTGCCTACGAAGGGCTCAAGTTTTACCGGGAACACTTGTATCGTCACAGCTTCCAAACAGTGCAACTGAGCACTGTAGCAATGCCTGTGGAAAACGGGACCATGAGGGAAACTCACAAAACTGTTCAGTACGTTTTTTTGACCTGCTAATTTAAATTTGCTTTACACCCCAAAAA
>JAHZMT010000106.1:0-26368 GCA_027743785.1 Sinhomidia bicolor
TATGTATGTATTTTTACACTTATAAATACATTATTATATGTAATATATCTATTTGTGAGTAGGTACATACATTACTTATCAAACTTAATAATAATACACCGTTCTCGCTGTCTCTCTCTCTCTCTCTCTCGTTCACTCTGTTCTCCTATTCTATTCCATTTTATGCCACCATGTCCATTTGCTATTGCGTTCCTTGACTGGCTGTTGTAAGGTGGTGGTGGTAGTGGTGAACTTTTTTTCAGATAGATAGATTGCATTTTCTGTTCTCGTGTGTGTGGTTCTCTTTCTGTACGACATATATGTATATATACAGTTGTTAAAGTTTGAGGATGGATTCAACTTTGTGTGTGCTTGCTTGGATATTGATGATGATGATGGCGGTGGTGGCGGTGGTGGAAAAGATATATATTAATGGCAATGGTTATACAAGGTTGGATTCAAGTTTGGTCTAAAAAGTAAGTATAGAGCGTGTGACTGGAATAAATAACAGATAAAAAGTGAAATAATAATAAGTATGTGTGTATACATAAATACACACTTATATCTCTTCTCTATCAGTCACTTGCTCACACACAACGCATAGTACAATAATATTGAAGAGTCAATGCAATATTGACTAGTGGGATATAGATGAATAGTGAAAAAAACTTTGGATTTTTTTATATACATGCATTGCATGGATGTACCTACTTTTCGTTTTGTAAACCAATATGAATTTTTTGTGGTATATACATAAATATATGTATATAATATAAGAATATATAAATATATAAACGAATCATGTTCTTGGTGATGACGATGACGATCATCAGCAACATCATGGTAAAAAAAACTGTAGACAACAGGCAAAAGATCGGAATTATGGTTGTATACTGGTTGATCGCTGGGGAGGGAGAGAGAGAGAGAGGGAGGCAAACTTATGAGAAGTTGAAAATGATGATGTAGAAAAAAAATCAGATAAAAGAAAAGAGATGAGCAACATATTATGAAAAGTTGAAAATAACCAGTGAAACGTCATATTGTGCATTGTAAATAGAAAAAAAGTATGGCAGTAGTAGTAGCAGTCAGTGCTGATACTGATCTTTTCATATATATATTTCATGATGCTGCTGATGATGATGATGAGATATTATTATTGTATGAAAATACCGAGAGACACGAATGAGAAGGAATTTGTCATTTTCTTGTCATCCATCCATGATTCTCTTTTCAATAAAGTTGAACTTCACATTTGTTACAAGACAAAAATAAAATATATCACACAAAAAGATTTGTATCTATCCACATTGTCTGCTTTGTAATATATATATTTTTTATTAATTTTTAATAAAAAAATCTGGCAACTCTTTGACTTTAATAAAAAAAACGACACAGATGTATGTAGATAATGAAATAGTAAATGGGATAATATGAAGTGCGACAATACAGATAGGTAAATAATTAAATTACTATGTGAAAAATTCATCATTATTATGATTGCATTGCACATTAAATTAACAAATTCTTTGTGCCACTTACTTGTATAATATACTTTTGTGCCTATTTTGCTACTTTTAATCAATGTAATCATAATGATGATGATGATGAATAATGCTAATTATCGTGTCAATGCTCTTACATTATATTATATATTTAACCTTATAGGTATATGTCCATTCGTTTGAGTTATTACATGATACGTTTAGAATTAGCATTTTTGCTACTTGTCTACTCACTACACATAATATGCTATGTATTATTATTTATTATGTACCTAGTAGTAGCATTACAAGTATTAACAATATATAAATTGAAACCATATAATTATTAGATTATCTTAATAAGAACGTGTAGCTTTTCATTAAAACTGCTGCTGCTTCTGCATTGTTACATACGTTTTATAACAACAGCAGCCTTGTATTTGTTGTGCCTCCATTTAGATTTTGTGTTATCATCCATCCTTTATCATTCATTACTGTTATCAGCAGCAATGAACAGCAGCAGCTAAGAGCATCCTCACACACCACAACCACCACCACCATTGCACTATTATTGCAACAAAAGTGCCATTACTATTATAATCACCTCAAAAAAAGACTCATCAAAACCATACTCACGCAGCAAATCAGCCAACCTACCACCATCGCCACCACTACAATCAGCAGCAACAGCAGCAGACAATTTTTCTATCCATTTATTCCATCCACCACACACACACACACACACACACCATCACCAGCATAAATATTATAACAACAGCGAGAAAGAAACATGACCATTTAAAAATTGTACATGCATACATACATATAGCTAGAGTGACTAGTACCTACCTAATACCATACCTATGTAAAAGTAACGCATACTAACTAACTGCTTCTACTTCTGCTGCTTGCTGACTTGACTGACTGATTGAACTAAAACCGTAGTGCTTAGTGTATTTTTAACGAATGATGAAATCTTAATTCTATTTCTTACACGCCACCTTTTTTCTACTTACTTGCTGCTGCCGTGTTCTTGTGGTAGGTAATAATAATAATAATACGAATATTACTTGTGTAGCAAATATGATGTGACCAATACACAAACTCAATGTAAACACCTACTAGTGGTATAGTGCTACTACTTCTACTACTCCACAACACTACTCACAAATAACATCATATCACCTCTTTTTTGTTGCTATTGCTTATGCCATGATCATCATAATCATCATCATCGTCGTCGTCATCATCATCATCAATGCTGACTGGCTTTGTTCGATGATTCTCAGATTTCAACAGTTTTACGAGCACTTCACTTGCCTTTGAGCGGTGTTTTATTCATTATTACTCTCCTCTTTTTTCATCTCTCTCTCACTGATTGTGAGTCTCCTTTACTCCTCTGCTGTTATTAAGCAAGCTGTTGGGTTGATGCTACCTATTAGCTGTATAATATACCGTAAAGCAGTAAACACACGAGAATGAATAGTAGTGGAGAGGAAAAAAAGCATATGAGCATTATATACAAAATTGTTATCCCATATCTTTATTCTTTTGTGAGTGTGTACAAGTGTGTTTGTGTGTGCATATGTACGTATTGGTCTATCTGTATCTTTTTTCTGTAATAAAAGAATATACATTATTATCATACCTGTTTAAACACACACACACATTTTTTAAACTGCAAAATATTTTATTGTAGTTTTTTAAAAATATGATCTACCTACGATAACTTATGTATCTTTTATTATTACTACTACAGCTGCCCACGAAAAGGATATCAGAATGATGATTATGATAAATATGCGCGTACAATATATCAAAAGTGAATGATAACGATGTTGATGATGATAGAAATTTTAATGAGAATAATAAAATGATGGCCGCATAATATCAAAAGGTACAAATGATTATGATGATTATTATTTGATGATGATCATCTTCATCGTCTTCCTCGGTATTATTGCTTGCTATATGCTATATAAACGGACTCATACATGCTTAGTTTTTTACGATAAATATTTTTTGTTGTCATCTTGGTCATTTTTATTATGTAAAGGTGTTTAAAAATTTAAAAGCCCTGCCTCAAAAAAAGAGAAAAATACAGAAGCAAAACAAAATGGAATTTTTAGTACGTGCTTTGAAAGTAATAGTAATAAAGTAGAAAATTTACTTTTTAAATCCGGCAAGTGACTGAATAAAAATATTTTTTAGAAAAATTATTATAGCTTGAAGAAAATGATTACATTACAGCTAGTTTTTACTTGTTTTTCATGTAATTTAAGTTTTGTTTTTGTACTTTTTGATATTTTAGTGCTTCGGTGAGCAGTTTGCATAAAAATAAAATCTTTGTGAAATTTCTAAATAGCTGAAATCTTTAAACCCTGTAATAACCAGCATATTCTCTGGTAATAACTTAAACCATGATATACGTAGCCTTACGTACATATGTCAGTGACTTTTAACGAAAGATTGTGTAATAGTAAAGTTGACTCAGAGAAGGAGTAAAATAGTGCTATGTTTGTTCCGTAAAGTTCATTGTTAAGCATTATCACAACAATAATGAGGACAACAACAGCAATGGTGTTTTAGAATACTCATCGACTCATCATCATAACATAATTGCATAAACTGTTACCGTTCAAAGCACAAATGAATAAAATCATCACACTTTTTTTAGCTCTTACAAGATTACAAACGTTTTATTGCTTTCAAGTAAAGTAAACAAAAGTATCACAGTTTTCCTACAGAAACTCACAAGATTAGTAGGTATACAAAGTAGTGAAGTAAAGGAGTGATATTATTTTTATTTCTGTTGACCTTTCCAGTAAAAAGCTGCACAAAATCATTTTGATCCTTGCCTACGCATGTTCCGTAATTTACACACTTACAACAGCAGCACAAGTGTAATGTTTATCTAGTTCCCCACGCAATAGTAATACATTATAATTGCACAATTTCTTACAACCCGACCTTCAATATACTATTACTATGATTTCTTTAATTTTTAGCGTCACATCACAATCAACGTCATCAAATATAAAGAATAAAAGGAGTGTGTGTGTGTGTTTGCAGAAGAAAAAAGAAGTACGTTCAAAGGATTCATGCTAAACTTCCATTGTGTCACGCTCTCACACACTCACTCCCTCGTTTTCTCTTCTCTTCCATTTTCCAGTTAAACGTCCTAAAGCCCCGCACACTACACATTGAGCTAACAACCAACACTAAACCAACCTCCCACCCCACCTTCGCCATAAAATATTATTATATATTTTTTACTTGCCTTACCTTTCCCTTTTTATGATGAAACTAATATAAATATATTATTAACGTAGGTATGTACATTTTTCACGCATTTGTGGCACTATACTGGATGAAAAAACTACTAGAAAAAAATAATAAAAGGAGGTTTTATGTATGCATTGCATACACACACACATATTTCCAAGTATGTTTTGTACTTTTCTCCGAACAAGTTGAAATACGTCCCTTGACTTTCTTCTTGTTCCATCCAGCAGAGTGTGTGCTTAGCTCAATTTTGCGAGCTACCTACATAAATAGTAGAGAGAGTGCCCACACTTTCACTTCATTCACTCCATGTGTCCTTCTTTTACTTTTACTTTATCTTGCTTCTTTTTTTCTCTTCTCTTTCCTCGTGTGTGGCAGCAAACCAATTGCAAAGTCTTACCAGAAAAGAGAAAGCACACACACATACAAGCATGATGAATAAAGTTACCAGCAAAAGAGAAATTCAATTTCCAACAGCGTAGTATATAAAGAGAGAAACTGTTTTATGGACATGGCAGAAGCAGCAGCATATATCTGTATATACAATATACTTGTGTTATGCTCAATGGAGTTTTTGCTCGGTCACATACACTATAGATTATACAAAAGCAGAGAGAAAAAGCGAGTTGCTGCCATCCATGCCACCACCACCATCACCATCACCGCCGCCGCTAAGAGAAATGGAATGATAAATACTCTGTGATACATGACTATTATTTGGTAGTGTACATACATACATACAATTTATATATGTACATATAAGTTCTTAGCATGCATATTTTAGCAAGTTTTTGTATCCACTCTACTCTACCAATGAACCTTGTGAGAGAAAAAAGCAAAAGCAATCGGTTTTTCTTCGTCTTGCTTTCTTTAACTCTTTTCTTTGTTAGCTTTGTTAGCTTTCTGCCTGCAGATTAAATCCTAGTGTTCCTTTCACTGTTTAATGCCAACGGTTTATCTACAAGCCTTTAAAAATATAATATAACTTTTTACACCATTTCTGTTTAGCAACATCAAAAAAATTGACCGTTTATTCATATAACAATAATTACTTATATTGTATTTCTGTTATTTGTGCAGCAAGCATGTTTTCTTGCCTAGTTTCAATTAAACTGATTTCCATTTCTTTCTTGGGTTGTTGTACCCACGTGCACACATTGCTGTGTAAGTACAGTGTGTAGTTTCTTATGAAGTCGTCGTTTTCCTGCGGAGATAATATAAGATAATTACAGTTACATATACTTAATAAATGGACAATAATATTATACAAAAAAAATATATACCTATTCACATACCTACATAGTAAGCTATAAGTATTGTAGATTGTGATGATGCAAGTATTCGAAAGAAAGAAAGGAAGAAAGAAAAGGTTTCAGTTTTCTTATTTTCTAGTCTCCAAGAATATCACAGTCACCAGTGTAATGCCATTGTAGAAGACTTAATGGAGAAAGGAAATCCAGTAATTACACTACGTATCAGCCAATTCTTTAACTCTTTACCTTCTCTCTCTTTCTCTTTTTACTTCTACCACTCATTGGTATACTACTACGCTACTCAATCACAGGAAAGTGATGCAAGGCAGTTTTTTCTGTTTTTGCTAATGCTGCTGCTGCTACCACACTTTCTTCATGCTTTTGTGAATCTATTTTTTGGCAAAAAGACGAAGAACCAAAACTTGCTTAGACTAAAAATAAATCACATGTGCTTATGATACATATAGGTATATACCTACTACTACCTATATTAGTCGTCTATTTTGTTTTGCTTTTATCTGTTGACCTCTTCTTGTTTTTTACAATGTTGTTATTTTATCGAGGACATTACTAACTTCATTCGAAAAATACAAATACAAGAGTTTTTTTTCTTTTTCGTTGAACCGTGTATAATATATCGGTTTTTACCTCACGCTCTAAACATTATTGAAATTGAGACATGTGGAATAAGATTAACATAAAATGTATATGCATCAACAGTGGCATTTTTTGTTTTTGTACATAAAAATCCACCGTTTCGTTTTGCATTACCTTGGCCAAGTGACAATTTGCGGAATGAGCCATCACATCATCCACGTCATCACCGCACCATCATCATCATCAAGCAATACCACAACAGTATGTATGCATCATGCCAACTTACCAACAGCACAAAATCTCCTCTCCACAATTGCGTTGTTGATATACATCGACAAAAATCAAGATGTCAAGATTGTAAAGATGTAAGGAAAACACCCTTCATTTCATGGCTAAATGAAATTGAATTGAGGGTAAAATTTGATTTGAAAGCACAAAAACTTTTATGTGTACAGTTATACAAGTTATATAGAGAATATAACGAAAAAATACCTATCTACTAGCAGACATTTGTAACTTTTACACCAACACAAAAAAGTAAAAATAATATATATAAAATGCAATGCTCATACTCACTACAATTTTATTAAAAATAGCAGGTCGGACGGAACCGCTTGGTATTTTACGTTAAAAAAATCAGACATGAAAAATGGCAGAGTGAGAGAGAGAGAGAGAGAAATGATATATGCCACAAGGGAATACTGCTATGGCACTTGCCTTCTCAACTTTTAACATGTACACAAAAACTGTCTGCTGTACTGTTTGTATCACTATACGACTACATGTACATATTAAACGTACAAAAATGTTGCTCGTTTAGCTCTAGCTTAGCTGGATGTGTGTATGTACTGCACAGTGTACACATATTCAAATGAGCCGTTGTTCATAATAATCTACTTGAGCAATATTACAAGTGTACAACACATCTAAAGAATAACAATAATAATAATAAAATATGAATAAAAAGTTTTTTTGTTGAAAATCAAGTGTATGTACAAGTGAAAGAAAACGAAACTTGCAATAATAACAGTAAAGAATTGTGTGTAGCAAGTAGAATGTGATGTGTTTGCATATTATTTGACAGAGAATCTGGGATGAACTTCTTGAAGGTAAAGGGAGACAGAGAGAGAGAGAGAGAGAGGAAAAAAAGTTTTCGTTTGTTCAGTTGAGCTAGTCGTTTTTGATAACATGTTTTTGTGTAAATGGTAAAACGGCATCGCTCTTTCTTCGCTCACTCAAAAAACTCTCTGGGTACAAAATAATAATGGAAACAGGATGTAAAATAATAGTATATATTCGCTTGTGTGGATGAGAAAAACCGCTGCTCTCTTTGGCTACTATTATATATATATACACACACACACTCATCGCATCGCAGTTTGCTTATTTTGCTAGCACACATTTTTGGACTTGTAGCAACATTTGACAAAAAAAGAGACAAACTTTTTTTAAAAGTTTCCTTATTCGTTTTAGATTTTTATTTCTTCTTCTTCTTCTCTAGCAAGCAGTAGTGTGATGTGAGCAAAAAAAATGCACAAAACACTTAGCCACTTCAATAATGCAAGCCAAAATCTAAAATACAAACTCAGAATGCAACATCAAATATTGTATAAAAAAAGAAGCAGAGAAATGTATAAAATGTGTAAAGTAAATGCAGTATTACAATCGAATCTCTTTTTGTCAAAGAGAGAGAGAGAGACAAGAAAAACGAACATCAAAAAAAATATCCAACACAACAAACTAACAAAAAAATCTACCATCGAATCAACCAACCAGCCTTACTTCTACTATTACTTCTCTTCTTCTACGCTTCTCTTCTCTCTGCCTGCCTGAAAATAGTTCTCTGATAAAAACATGACAAGCAAAGCTGAAACTCTTCAGGTCGGTCTCGCCTGGTTTTGATCTTGTGTGCATTTTTTTTTCTTCTCTCACTCACTCACTAGCTCGGGTATACTTTTCATATAACATAATATTCAATATAAAAAAACAAAAAAAATCTACTTCTTCTATAAATATATACATTATATTAAGACGGTGTACTGCTGTACCACTACAAAAAAACGCCAACAAAGTCAGTCAGTTATATATACCACGACGAGAACGACAACGATATAAAGAATAGCGTTCTCGCTTTCTATATCTGAAGTACAATGAAAATGACATGACATGCAATATTACACAGATGTAGGCATACTCGAAAATGAAGAAGAGTAACCTGTACAGTGAGTAAGTGGAAGTGTATCCCTTTTACTTGCTGCTGCTGCCTTGCTTGCCTGTCGCTTTATTCTTCTTCTTCTCTTTTACTACTACTGCTCTACTATTACTACTTACTACTTGTCTTGTACAACTTCTCCAAAAAAACTATTACTTCATTCCATTCCAATCCAATGAAAAGTGGTGTACCGAACAAGTATACCACACTAACATCAACATCCACATTTTTGGTATACCCACCGCCACGGCTGCAGAGAGAAGAAGAAGAAGAGAAAAAAAGAAAAAAGAGTTCAGTTACTTTGTTGTCGTACACACATCCTTGGCAAGGTAGTCGATAAGAATGAATAGAGAGCAGAGCAGTTGTTGGATCAACGGAGAGAAAAAAAGTATACCCACCACCACCACCACACCACTAAAGCTGTTGACTGCTTTTGCCTTACAAATTCCGTATATCTGAGGAAAAAAAGAAGACCAACAAAATCTTCCCATTCTATTAAAGAGCTCAAGAGAAAAATAGCATTAGAGTCCAAGTTTACCCCTGTGAAACTGCTGCTTTTTGCTTGCTTGCATGCTTGCTTGCCTGCCTGACTGCTTGCCTGCATGCATGCTGGCTTGTTTGTTTGCTTGAGTGTGTGTGTGTATCCAATGCATTTTTTCATATACTGAACTTCTCCTCGTGTGTGAGTGAGCTCGTCTCTGTAGTATACAGCAAAACCAGACCTTTTTCCATCTGTTCCTAGCACATTCAACTTCAGTGTCGGCTCAGAGTTTGCACAGGGAGGACATGCCGTCCGTTTGCTCTGTGAATTTTTACTCCACTTTCAGTGTGTTGTTTGTGTGTGTTTTCCAAGTGAACTTGTTCACAAGAATATTTACTTATCTTTTTTTGTTCTCTCACGACAGCTAAAGTTTTGGTAGACAGAGGCAGTAAACGTGAACCTTACTAGTAGTGTACTACGACATGGAAAAATAATAAAAACTAAAACTTGCTCTGTCAAATGCAATATTTACCACACAACTGTGAAAAAAATGTGAGTGCGTTATATATGTTGCTGTATCGTATAGAGTACCGAGAATAACCCTGTTGTCATTTTATTTTACTGTTACAAACCATTTAATTTCTTTGAAATGACAGTGCACTGCGCTTTTCTTTGTAAAAGTCATTTCTCCAGTATTGTGAATGTGGTTGGGTGACAATGCAAAAAAATAGAGAAAAACAATTTTTGCTGTTACTGCCTAAATATTGTTTATACAGTTGACTGCATCTTTTGTGTGTGATGTTGTTGTGCTGTTGACGTGTTGGTCATTAGATAAAAGAACAAGATATAAATCTAAATTGACACTATTAATAATACTATTATCATATCATAATTAATTATTACAAACAAGACAGCAATTAAAAGTATAATAATCAAAGTGAAAAATATTCTTAAAAGGAAAACAAAAGAGAATCCACACTTATTAATAATAATTGTTTTAAAGGTTTTTTTTACCAAAATCGTTTTACGGTTCCTTGAGCAAAATAAACATTTTTGAGTGGAGTTTGTTATTGTGTACACTTGTAATCATTGCCATTATCCAATTTCATTGCAATTTGTCAGTAAAACAATCCATCAAAAGAAGCTTCCTATTTTTATTGAATTGCAGTGTGGTTGAATTAACACTTGTGCAGAGGACAAGTGAGTGACTGTGAATACATTATACATTGAATCCAATCAAAAGTAAAATTTTATTGTGCTGCTATTATTTTGATGTGTTGTTCACATTGAAAAAAAAATTGGAGAAAAAAAGTTTTATTTGGATCTTGAATTAAAGTGGTAAGTACGCCTTTTTGTACATTCCTTAACTTTTAAAAAACATTTTTATGAGGATTAAGACTTAAGATTAGCATCAATTACAATTTTTTCTGTTGAGACATGCTCTGCATAAGAAGTGGAAAATGGTATAGGTACACACGTAAAAGAAGTAATGTGCAGACGGGAAACAAGTCCCTTGTTCTTCTTCTTCTCCTTCTTGTTGGTAGCTCTTTGTGAGTTTGTACGTGTTTGTGTGTGTGCAAGTATTTTTTTTCTTCTTCTTCGCTGCTATCGGTGGTGGTAACTCGTCCCCAGAGTTAAGCTGCTTGTTTATTGATGTGAAGGTTGGCAATCTTGATAAGATCATGAAAATGTAGAGAAGAAATACAATCTTGTGATGTGCCAGTCTCATGCAAAAAAATTGCGCTCTTGCACCACACCACGTACGTGTAGTAGTAGTACACTCACTCACAAATAACAACAGGAAAACGGTTTTTTTCTCTTCTTCTTCTTCGGAATATACCATCTCGTTTAGTTTTTTTTCAGCAATGCATAATAAATATGTCAGCTGGTTTAAGGGGAAAACGGAATAAAAAAGAGGAATTTTTTTTCTTCTTTTTCTGGTTATTGCAACTTCTGCTGCGTTGCTTTCCTTTTTTAAAAACGAAAAGATTAACATTTTTATTTCGTACAGCATAGCACACACACACGGAACAACAACATATCAGTAGTGAAATAGTTTTTTTCTGTGTGTGCCTGGCTTGTACATTTTTACGTTTTTTCTAAAACTACTATTACAGCTTCTTGTTTTTTTTCTTCACTACTTCTCAACTTACGGTACAGAAACGGTGGTGACGATGATGATGATGATGATGGTGGTGATACCGATGATGATTTTTTATGCGCCTCTGTGTGATTCTATACATGCGGCTCTGGTGTTCTGGCGTTCGTCATCATCAACTTTTCAGATTCTAGTGAAAAAAAGTAGTAAACCGCATTACTTACTTCTACAACTACGTCTACTATTTACAACTACACGCATGCATATATGCATGCATGAGTACTTGCACTTTAAATATTACCACGTTTAAAATATACATACATACCTACATACATGTCTACATGCACGTTTTTCCCTTATAATATTATTATTATTATTCCTTTAACAACTTACCACTCTTCTTCCACCACTACCACATATCTTTTGGTTATTTTTTGTATTTTCTTGTTAGCTTTTAACTTATTTATAAGTGCAGCAGAAAAAGGCAATATGTAGGCATAAATACTCACTACCATCTTGATCAGCAGCACCAGCGTAGCACACAGACCATTGTTGTGATATGAAACGATATAGTAGCACTACTACCACCACCTCTTGTTCTTCTTCTTCTTCCTTACCTGTTATATTGACAGACCAGCTTGCTGCTGTAGTTGCTGCTGCTGCTTACAGCTACAAGCCAGGAGAGCAAACTTACTTACCTACCTATATTCACTTTATTTCATGCATGCATGCCATGCAGTCATCATAATGCAATCCGTCTTTAAAGTTCTTTGAACTTGAAAAAATATATAGGTGTATTGTATACATATATATATCTATGTACATATGTATCATTGTTGTTACTTTATAGATGTATGAATGTGTCTGCACTGTTTTATGATTCTCTATAATAATAATAATAACAATAATAAAAGGAATGAAGAAAAATATGTGTTTTATGCTGCGTGGTCCTCTCCTGCCCAAGTATAATAGTTGCCCCTTCTTCTTTTCATTTCAATCAGGCACAGTACACATGTTTTTTTCTCTCTCTCTCTGAGAACAAAAAAAAATTATTATGGAGTGTTCTTCAAAAGTTTTCAAAATTTATCTTCGCGGTGATATAAAAAAAAAGACAACAGCTAGGTTTTGTCTTTGGCACTTTTTCTAGAAAAGGTAGCGTCTCTGTGTATATCTACCTATATACAAGGTAATATATTTCGGAAGGAGCTGCATGGTGCTGCACATTCATCGTTTCTTTCATAGAGAAAAAATATATATATTGCTGTTCATGACCAATTTGCCATTTATTATTGTAAATTATTATGTGCACATAACGTACACACACATACACACTTGCAAAGGTTGCAAAATGCAAGCAGTGTTTTATCATCGTTTTAGTACAAGGCACAAGCTGTAAGTAGGTGTTGTCTTTTAAACAAAAAAAAAATTCGCCCGGTGGTTGGTTTGATGGTGGAGTTTTTGGTGTTTGTTATGAATGTGTTTTTGGTTGTTGGTTGAAGTAGTAGGGTGTAGTGGTGGTGGATAGATAGATGATGATGAAGTAGAATAATGAATAGATGAATGACAGATTCTTTTTTCCTTTTGTGCTCACTCTTTTTATGTCATCATCATCATCCTTATCACGTTGTCTTCTTCAGTGAATAGTATAGTAGATACTAGATACCGTAAATCCAAGTTAAAATGTAGGAAAGTACTTTATTATTATTATTATTTTAGTTTAACTTGAAGTTGTCGTCGTTGTAAAGTATACTTGTTCTCAACATAAACGCTGAGAAGTTCCCTTTAGCTCACACAACTAATTATTCTTTTGTCATTTTGATTAACCAACAACACGAGACAATTCATAAGGACGACGATGATGATCACGATGATACCATCATCACTGCTCCTTGTGTTTCTGTGATGTTGATAGTTTGATAATGAGACTGAATACAAGTTGAAGGAAGAAGGCTGAAAATTAGCAAAAATAGTGAAAGTTTGTCACGACACCATGCATCTTCTTCTTCATCATCATCATCTTCTTCTTCTTCATCCTTTCTCAATCTCATCATGATCGTCGTCGTCACCAACCACCACCACCACTAGCAGCAGTATTATCATCATGTTTTAATCTATCAAAACAATACAATAGCTGAGATTCTTTTAGCACATTAGTTAAAAATAAATAAAAAAACGCACAGCGAAAAAGGAGTGAGTGAATGTATTTACAAAAGGCTGTCTACATCAATATACGTATAATAATAATATGAATGAATATATAGTGCACCGTTTTTTTGCACCATGTCAGTATAGATACAATTACAAAAGTGACGAGGTATTTTAACTTTTTTTTTCTTCTTTGTCTTTTTTTAACTCTCAACCTATTAAGGCAGCAGAAATAGCAGCATGTTGGTATATGCATTATTTATCACAAGGTAGTATCAAGTTATTGACCCTGTTTACAAAGTGTGACGAAAAGTTACATAGATGTTGTGCTTTTTTATAATTATTACCCATGTGGATACAAGCACTATCTACCAGCCTTTCTGTTGTTGTTGTTGTTTGTATAAAATTGAACTGCCGTAATGTCTCTTGTTGCACCGTATAAATAAATACCATTCATGCCAACAAAAAAATCTGTATCCTTTTTTTTGCAAAAATCCATAATATATTATTGCATTTACAATAATAATGTATGTGTGTGCAATAATATTATCATATCAGTAAAAATGTCAACTTAACTGCAGCAACAGTAACGCAATCTGAGTGAATAAGTATTTTAATACAGTTGAGTCAATTTGGTACTTGTGCTATTAAGTGAAGGAATAAGCCGAGTACTATAAATATAGAATGCTCGGCGGCTGCTACCGCTGCTGCTTTGTTGATAATAGGTGGATGCAGCCGTAAGCCTTTTTTAAAAAATAGGTATGTATATACATGACATGACATTATTATTGAGTAAGCAACTTTATCAGCAAAAAAAATGTTCTTCAAGTTGTTAAAGTAGCAAGTATGCATGTATATTATATTGAGCACACAAAAAAATGAAATTGGTATGAATTTCATCCTTGTTTTTCGTTGTCTGGTCTGTGCTGCTGTCCCCTCGGCACACTCACACTCTTTTTTTCCTCTTAGGAGTTGTTTCATTTATTAGATTGCGTGTTAACAAAATTTAGTTAAAAATCTCTCTTTTTATTGCCCCCATCACCATAATCATCATACACTTTCAGAATATATCAAATGAAAAAAAATGAACTAATCATTCTCTTTTTTGGGATCATTACATTTTTTTGCAAAGACACATTAGCGAACAAAACGCATCAAAGTGAATGCACACGTTGCACTAGCAAACAAAAACAACAACAAAGTATCTTTTTTCTTGACGTGACAAAACACGAGCAACAAAAGTGAAACCTCATTCATCTCCTCGTCAGCAAGCATTATTCTCTTTTTTACTGTATTCATCATTATTATTTGACGATTAGTATGGTTTTGCATAGGGGATTTTGTAATGTGCAAAACAAAATGATTCAAAAGGATACTACTACCACACTACCACCACCTCATAAATACCTTAAACCTTATTTTACAATAAACACTTTACTAACAATAATTTAAAAAATAAACTTGTAACTTATTTGCTTGTTAAGTCAACGAGTACGTTTAAAAGAATTATGTTCCCACGAAATTTTAAATTTTTTATAATACTTGCTTTGTTTAAAAACAATATTAATACCTGAAGAAAGACTAGTAGAATATAAATTAAAATTTGAAGAAATGACAAAACTGAACCTGCTGCATTAATAATAATAATAATCATCATCATCGTCATTACATATTCTGTGTGAGTTCTAAGCACAGAAATTCTCAGGTTCTCAGCCACACGTGTTTACCGTTATCCAAGCAAGATTCTCTTGTCTTCTCTCTTCTTGTGCACAATGTGATGAATAAGAAATAATAATCTGTAAAAAAAATATATATATAACATACCTGCCTGCACTCACAACTAATACAAGAGTCAGTCCACTCTACAGAAAACTGAGAGTGTACATTAGCATACTACACAATAGTAAACCAGACTAGCACACAGAGTGTAACAACAATACAGTTTTTTAAAGATAGACTGTTCTACTATGAATGTGCAAAATAAAAATTTTCAGCCTTTTCATGCCACCACCATACCATTATTATCAGCCAGCCAGTACGCGTCTCAACAGCTGTACAAAGTACGTACGTACGCATTGCAGCTTTAGACGAATCTGTTAAGAGTCTCACAGCCTGGCTGAAAAACGTTATATCATATTACCCATGATGATGATGATCATCTCTCTCTCTCTCTTTCTGCTAACAAGATTGCATCCTGCTGTTGATATTAAATACTACACTGCTGAAGTAAGAATTAATAAAAACTAGAGCTAGAGTGCCGTTGTTACAATTTACAAACTTTTCGCGATGAATGAACGTATATACCTAAGAAAATCCTTAGACCTTGTTAAAATGAAAGGATGTGGATGGAGTAGAGTAGTAGAGAAGCGTGTAAGTATTATTATTATTCCTTTCATATACAGTATGTATATATAAGGACATATACAAAGGCGCAACCGGAATCGGTTCATTTATCCCATTGAATTAAAAAAGACTAGAGAGAAGGAGAGACACTCGATCGAATCAACTTGGCCAACTCTCTAAGCATAAAAAAAGTTTTTGTCTTCAGTCTTCACGAAAGTCATAATGGTTGGTGTTTTGTGATGGTGGTGGTGGTAGTGGTGGGTTATACAGATAGAGTAAAGTAGTGTGTATGATTCTGCAAAAAGCGATTTTTTCTGCACTAGTCAGCACAACAGTAGTAGTCATTCATTCATTCTCATCCTTCACAAGTAGACAGAGTAGTTAGTAAAGTGAGTGACCAATGATGCTAAAAAAATATACATGCTTAAATATATATTCAATATATGTGTTATATGAGCATATAAAAAAATGTAAATACTTGCTTATAGTTTTTTTCTTCTTCTTGCTTTTTTATACTCGCTCAACTTCTGACTGGGTAAATTGAAGAAGTTTTCTGGTTAGCACTTTGATCGATTGCACACATTCCAATTCATTCAACTTCCAAAAGAATCTGATACATTCAGAAAGAGTTAGCCTAGCAGCTGAAAAAGAATGGCAGAGAGAAAAAAAGAAAGCAAGAAAGAAGAAGCCAAAGTCGATGTTATACGTGTAGAGCTCTTGCTTGCTTGCTTGGAGGGAGGGAGGGAGTAGGGCAGCAACAACAACGGAAACAGACATCAAAATAAAGTGCGGTGGTGTGTGTAAGAAAAAAATGAAAAGACGTTACCAGAATTACTATACTCCGCCGTCAACGTAGTATACATGGTCTGTCTACAAACACACACGTACATACATGGATTGTAATCTCAATTTCCTTGCAGGCACATGTCAATTTTTATACCGTACAAAATGCTCAGTTTAGGGGTAACAATCATGTAGTAGTACTACATACAATAACAGCAACAAGGTACAACACAATAGCACCAAAAAAATAATACAAATCTTCATGTTTTGTGGTTGGTACATAATACAGAATCATGTACAGTTTTACACATACATCATATAAAAAGCAGTTTTTAGACTAATAGAATTAAAACGATATAAAAACTGCCTCGACATCTGTAAAACATCAAAATATTTATTTCCATCTCATTTGTTCTTGAAAAAAATGTAATTACTCTAGTTTGTTCATCTCTTAAAAAAGAATATTAAGATAAGATCAAGAGTTGGGGCAACGTGAGATAATTTAACATTAACATAAAATGTTATTTTTTATGCATTCTTGAAACACAAATTTGCAGTTATAAAAGAGGAAAAAATGTAAAACTCGCACATCAGAACGGTAGGAAGCAAACATAATATTTAACAGCTGCTCAAAAGGAACCTTAAAAAGTAGCAACCAAAGAAAAAAATACTATTATATTGCCATTACATTAATCTTTATATGCACAACACTAGAAGGCACACACATTACATGCCTTTACCATACCTAATAATCTGGGTATAAATCTTGGCACCAAAGAGAGAAATCACATTTTTGCGGATTACCAAGGCTATCTATGAAGGATCTCCTTCTTTTTCGATTAAGTATATATATAAATTTTTACAATACTTAAGTTTTGTACACACACACACACAAAACGCAAGTATAAAGAAACAAAACGATAAAGGAATACAATAATCATCATCATCAACATAAGCATTCATTTCGCTCTTTTGCTCTCTGCTGCTTATTTTTTTGCTTTTTACTCTAAAGTTGAGGGTGATGTCTGGTTTGGTGTAGAATTACAGAGAGTATAACATCAGCTTGATTACAGTAGTAGTAGTAGTAGCAGTAACTTGTACCCTTTTGCTAGCTAGTAGTAAATTGCAGTTTTGGTACGTGCAAGCATGTTGTAAGAATTATTATTACTACCTATCTCTCTCTCTCTCTTCTTGCTTCTCCTCCTCTAGTACTTCATTACTAATATCCTGTGTTTGGAGTTTACCACAGCTAATGCTACTATACTACAAAATCATATATACTCACTTACATACAAAGAATCAAACCAAGTCACTTACTTACCATCACTACTATACCATTATATAGCTATTTCCACTCTGAGCAATTGCTTTTGTTTCGCCTTAAACCACACATCATCATAATCATCCATCAGCATCACCGTAAAACACAAAAAGGCTCTTGCACAGTAACAGACTAGTCTATTCTAGTAACCGCACACGCAGCAGAGCAGTGTACTTAAAAGAATCAAGTAAAAGACATAAACTACATGGTCAGTTCAATCAGGGCAAAAAAGGTAGAGCAATTTATATATATACAAAAGAATAATAATAATAATAGAAATATAGCAGCAGCAGCAGGATCATTATAATGCGGGCTGTTAAAAAGCACATAATATTCATGATGACACTTGAATAACTGTACACAAGCGAACATTTTCGTGTATATTATGCAGTTTAGTAATTAGCAGGTTTTTATGATGATGGCGTATCATCATCATCATCATCAACTAGACATATGAATAGAATGATTAATAATAATATAAAAAAGTGATACGCTTGTTTATTTAAGTATGCTGGTGTGGTGAATAGTATAATGTGTGACTACAACTTCCGTGATTTTCATTCAGCTGAAATATTTATTGATTAAATGAGTTGCTGTAATAATAAAATAAAATGATACAGCAATATAAAGTTACCTATGTACATATCTATATACGAAAACGATTTGTAATCATGTGAAAAAGTGCGTTGTTTTTTAAGCAATGTCATATTATATACATGCACTCATGTAAAAAAAAGAAGGAATTCCCATTTTTTAACACAACAAGTATCAATATAATATACTTAGGTATTTACAAATTCTATAAAATATATTATTAACAGCAACAGCGCACAAAAATTATTCTCCTTCAATATTCAATGTGATCATCATAATCAACAGCATGACATATCGCAATATCTGTCATTCACTTTGCTTAACAGACAGTCGGACTGTTCATTCGTGATTTTCATTAATTGAACATTTGAATACAGTGAAAAAGGGCGATAAATATGTAATGGCTATATACGCATACATATGTATGCATTCCTTAGGGTAAAGTCTTGTTTTTAGAGTTATTTTCTGATTGATTTTTGAAGAAGAAGCATATTATTTTTTTCTGGGGTGAAGCACTTTTTTTACTTGCGCTACATGATATTATGATAAGCCAGTGATCATCATTATACGATTGATTATTGCACAGCAAGAGAAGCTCGTTCGATATGCCATAAACGAATATAAGAATTTTATTTTTGCTGTGGTCTCTTTATTTATTCTATTCACACATTTATAGGCATGTTCACATTTTGTTTTGAAAAGAAAGAAACAGAGCTTTATAATGACACCATAAAGAATGTATAAAAAATTAGGCATAAAAACAATGAAAATCTTTCAGCCTTTCTAACAACCTACCTTAATTATTCAAATTTGTATTGAACAATTTTGTAAAGCAAAAATATGCATAATTCAACATAATTTTCAAACACATTTTTTCTTTATAAAGTATAAAGAATCAGCATAATTATTACAAATTGACATGTTGCACTTTTTTACACCTAATCAGAAGTTTTCATAATTTTTGTTCACAAATCTTAATTTAGAGTTGCAGTATACCTAATATAATATTCAATATGAGAATACACAATTACTGCATTTTGCTTTAAGTAGAATGTCATAATATTTGTTTTGAGAAATGCACGTATTTTTTAAAGCGATTTTACTTTTTTGAAATATTGACAAAGCTGCACAGGTAAGGTGTACAATAAATACATAGATAGGTAGACGTATGACTTTTATAATGAAAATTTAGAACGTTTTGCAACCCATCATCATTTACGTTGCTAGTTTTACATACACAACGCTACACAAAGGAGTACATCACTTGACACGGCACACAACTAAAAATATATTTTTATGCGCTGCACGATGACGTCAATCAGTATTGGAAAATATCACTGCGTACACCCTAAAGTTGTGTGCAGAAACCTAAAAATATACCCACAACCGTGCAGAAATAAATAATATGTTAAAGCAGAAAAAAATGCTCAAGCACGACAAACATGAACACGTACAAGTTTAGCAGCAGCAGCAACAGCAAACACACTCACACACTTGATATTATTATGGGTGCTCAAAAAATATATTCCAAAGTATACCTATAATCTTATACTTTTCACAAGTGTCCTGACGGTACTATTTTTGCTGCTGTTTTATTCAATTTATCAATGAAATTGTGAACAGGTAAATGTACAAACATGCATACAACACAACACAGGAAACTACAACATTTATCACAACATGGAATCATCTTCATTTTTTATCATTTAATTCCATCTTTTATTTATCAAGTGTTATTATTAGTGAGAAGTTTCACAATCCTTTTTTTTCAAAATTATGTTTAAAATATTTTTATTGTTTGGCTACTACTCATTTAAAATGCTGATGATAATGATGATGATGATGATGATACCATTATTTAAAGAACGTCAATTGACCTGCCGCACAGCTGCATAAGAAAACCAAGACGAGTCTCTGAAAATATACTACTGAATGTGCTCAAAAGAAAATTTCACAGATACAGCTAATATAGCCCATTTTTTGCTCAAATGAAAATAATTGCCGTAAATTCTATTGTGTAGCGATTTTCCTTTGTTGTTGTTATTCTACACACACGATATCGTCCTCTGCCTTTGCCTCTCTCTCTCACTTTAGGATTGTTGATGCTACAAAAGTGCAGCAGAGAAGGGTTTACGTACAAACCACATTGCTGCCTTTTGCTTACTTGCTATGCTGCTGTTGTTGCTGCTACCACTATACTTTGCTTCTACCTTTATTGGTGTGGCATTGCCGTGAACAAAAAAAAACGTTAAATTAGATCCGGTTCTTTGTACATTCATTCCTTTTGGTACATTTATATGCAGTTTTATACACGCATTTTAGAAAAAGGAATGTAACTTGCTTACAGCTATGTAGTGTACTATTCTACATAGGTAATATACAACATTGTGGTTGTGTGTTGACAGTTAGGCAAGTGCTTTAAACACCAGCAGTAGCAGTAGCAGCAGCAGCAGCGGTAATAATCATCTGCCGAATTTTTTTTCTTCACACATTTTTAAACACAAAAGCAATTTTCTATAATATATTTTTTATAGATAAGTGCGTAGGTTCATTTCTCACACGGAATTTGCGTAAATGAACGATTTAAGTTTTTTTCTATTTTTCTTCACACATTTTTAAACACAAAAGCAATTTTCTATAATATATTTTTTATAGATAAGTGCGTAGGTTCATTTCTCACACGGAATTTGCGTAAATGAACGATTTAAGTTTTTCTTCTTCTTTTTTGGCTGTACATTATATTTTTTATAGTTATCGTTTGTATCTGACTTTTGCGTACTTTAAAAAAAGGGATGCTTATCTCATATTTTTTATTATTATTAATAATAAATTTTTATTACATGGCAAAAAAGGCAAGAAGGTATGTAGGTATATAGGTATGGATGTATGCATATAGGAGGATATTATTACTGAATGATTTTATTTTCAAAAGTAGCAACTCCTTTCAACTTGTCAAATCACGAAAAGAGACTAGATCGTGAATATTAGGGAGCAAGAGAGAAGAGGTTCACAAAAAGTTTACCAACCTTTTGCTCGTCTTTTACTAAAAATGATGTTATTATGGGCGCGCGTGTGATTGCTTGTTGTACACACTCACTACACGGTAGAAAATCATAGGGATTCATGTTTATTCATAAATTTCTCTACGAAAAGAAGAAGGGTTCATGTGGCTAGGCAAGTAATGAAAAAGAAAAAACTCTCTTTTGGATATTATTATATATACTTATTATTATTATTATAAGATAGAATATAAATGCTACACATACATACATTGAATCGTTTTTTTTTCAAGACCTCTATGTACACATGTTATGTACATACCCGTACCTAAATACATGCCACAATAACAATAAAATGATCTGTGTGGATTATGTGATTTTACGAGTGCCTCACACTACTACTCACTCGTTTGTTACATTCAACACCAAGGCATTACCATTTCTGACGAGCTGCTGCTGCTGCTGCTTTACTTGTCAAAATCAAATCGTGCCACTTTTACTGTCATCATAAGTCAGTCAGTGAGACTGAAAAGTACGCTAAAACGTGCTTATAGGCGCATCAGGGAATGTTACAGTGAACATAATACATAGTCTCAAAAGCATAAGTATACAGACATGATAGGTATATCCAGACTTTAACTTTTTTTTATAAAAAATATAATAATAAAATATGGTTTATGCTTGTTACGTTGCATACGTGAGTACATTGTACATGTAGATTTACTTTGTTCACAAAAAAATCTCTACCTTTTATTTTCTTTTCTATTTCTTAAAAGGATAAGTGAGTATTATATACTACTACACTACTACCACCACCACCACTGTCACAACTGATAAGAAACTGATATACTTGCATATTTCTTAAAAGTATTTTATTTTCAATATATTGTGTAGGTACATATATTATTGTGTGCACCTTGTAGTGATGATAATGCATCCGCTTGTCATACCACCATCACCATTACCATCAACCATTCACATAGTTGATGTCGTTGATGATGTATCAGTCAACTCTAAAAAAAAGTCGTGTTCTCTCACTGAGGCGAACATGACACATTAGGAGCACATGATCATCATAACATGGTGAAACATTTTGAAACGATGAGGAAAGAGAGAGAGAGAAAATAAACGATGAGAGTAGAAGTATCATCATCATCATCCTCCTTGTCGTCTTCAACTTTACCACTACTACCACCATATAGCATTATCCTCGTCGCCATCAACACTTTGGGACCATAACCCATGTTGTAGCGTTATTTGCTGACTACTACGTCTACTACTACTACTGCTGCTGCTGCAACATATTTTAAAAGATTTGTTCTTGGTGACTGTGCACTTTACCTACCTACTCGCCTTTTACACAGATAAACACAGCAGCTAGCTAGCAGCGAGCACACAGCAAGCAAAAGAAGAAGAAGACGACGAAAAAATATGTGTAGCAAGTTGAAAAGAACAACAACAATAATAATAATAAAAGGATAAAAAAGAGACTCTATTTTTTCTGCATTATATTATCATTTCCTAACTGTACTCTATGCATTATTGTATGCGTTGCATGATGCGCGCAAACACACATTAAATTATTATTATTATTATTGTATGCACTCGGCATTCTTCATTCTCGACATTTCTAATACAGCGAAAAAAATACGTTACTACCACTATTACTACACATGATGCTAGTATTTTTGCTATTGTTGTACAATTTAGAAAGTTAATATTTTTCCGCTTTATTTCTTTTCTGATACAGAGATCGTCAACATCGTCATCAACATCAAGTTGATCGTCAACATCATTACCAGAGCAGCACCGAGAAAAAGAAGAATGAATAGTCATCCCAGTAACAAGTAGTAGAAGTAGTAATAATAGAATTTTTTATATAAGCAAGCAACTGATATACCACCAACAACCAAAACAACCACCGCCTTTTTACATTGTATCGTCAGTCAAAAAAGGATACATTTTCGGAAAAATTCGTCAATTGCGCAAACAAAAAGATAGTCGTCAGCACCATCATTAATATCAATACACCATTATATACATATTAAGTTTCATGTCTCCTTGAAGAAGAAGAAGAAGAAAATATACTACAAAGAAGGAACGATAATATCCAAGCCATATTATTCTTGTGAAGAAGGGGAAGCAATAAGTATCTATATTACCCTCACCATCATCAAGACAAGTAGTATCAAAACCAACACAATAATAATAATAATAATCCAACATCTGCTCTCCTATTTCCATTTGAAAAAGCAAGCAAGATAGCGGCTGAACTATAGTAAAGGAGAACAAGTTTCAGCGCAAAGACACCAGAAAAATCCCGAGCACACACACGCAAAACAGAATAAAAAAAATTTCCCTTCCTATACATATTTTTTTCTTCTCTACTTTACTCTTGAATTGTTTGGATCTATTCTGTCTCCTTCTCGCGTATCACCACCACCGCAAAAGAAAGAAGAAGAAAAATATATAAAACGAACGGGGAACAGCACATGTCAACTTGAAAAGAGCACAAGAAGAAAAGAGGAAAATCCTTAAAAAGCCAGACAGAGAGAAAGAGAGAAGAAAAAGGATTCTCACACATCTGATGATTCTGGACAGATTCCAGCCACATATAAAAAGGAAGAATAAAAGTTCACACATATAAAAACGACTGTCTCGCTCAAGCATGAAAACATTACAGTAAATGGTGGTGTGGCGGAATCATGCCAAAAAAGTATCTCTGTATCTTGAAGTTATTTCTTTTCGTGTAGAGCTGTGCACTTTGCTGCTGCTGCTGGGTAAGTAGTATCAAGTTGGTTGTAGAGTTGATGATACACACACAGGGCATCCTCCATCCAACAAAACCAGCAGCATTTTTCACAAGAAGAGTCAGTCAGTAGCAGTGCGTTTTTCTACTTTGATACATTTATTTCGTCAAGTCTAGATAATAATTCTCTTGTGTCATGTGTACTATGTGTGGTGGTGTGTTGAGAGTTTGTTGTAAAACGAGTGAGTGAGAAGAAGAAGAAGAAGATTGAGATTGTAATGCAATATTTATATTGATATATTACAAGACATAATAATAATAATAACAAAAAAAACCGTACTGCTCTTCTTGCTACGATAACATTACCGCTGTCATCAGTACAGTAATAATAATCATAAAACAGTGAACAAGACAAAGAAGAAGAAGTTTTTGGTTTGTTGAAAAAGTCAACACAGCAATAGCAAGCATTTATTAGCAGCGTTGCTTATTTGGGAGATGATGATATTACTTGCTGGTTCCAAGAATTATTAAGACGACTGGTATACTTTTTTGTACATCAAAAGAAGAGTAGCGATCATATCATCATCACATCATCATCGTCATCGCCATTACTTAGTCGTCGTTTGTTCGTGGTTGTACGTAGTTTGTTTCTACAAAATGTGCAATTCTATTTGATACTACTACTAAGAGTAACCACTTGACACAGTGCAAAGAAGAAGGAAGAAGAAACAGCAGTTTTGAATAATAGTTTATCACAGCAACGACGACAAAAGCAAAAGAGCAATATTTTTTGGTATAATATATTTTTTTCGTTCTTATCTGAATTTGATTTTACTTTTCCATTCAAAGATTTTATTTGGAAAAAAAGAAGAAAAAAAAATATCTGGCTCGGTTTCAGTATTTCAGTTCAAGAGGAATTTTTTTTCTCAGTTTTTTGGTTATTTGTGTGAAGTACATACTTTGAGCCGAAATTCTTGAACAATTTTTCGTTTGTATTTCTGAACAACGGTGGAATATTACCAATGTGTTTGTTATTGTTTGTTATTAGTAAATTATTCGGAGGTTTAAATAGTGACAGAAACGAGTACTAAAAAAGTAAGCCCATTATTATGATAATGCAGTGCTTCTGTTGTTGTTGTTAAGCGGTTGGCTGCAGCAGAGCAGTTGTGTAGTTCCCCATAAAATATAATGCTAATGTGCAAGCACGTAGCAAAAACACAAGTGACGTGCAGAGGAAAAATAGTTAATAAAAAAGGAATATTTTATCGTTTATAATAATATATTTTTTTGCACTAAACTACCACCTAAAAATAATATATATGAAAACTACAATATAATAATAATATTGCCAGTTATTGAAAAAAGTCGTCCTCATGTGATTTGTAAACAGTTTTTAAAAAAACGAATAATATTCCAAAAACACACACACATTTTACGTGTACTTTTTTATTCAATAGCCATTCATTCACTCAGCCATTCATGATGTCTTCAAGTGTTTGTGGCTTGTCCTCCACGGCCTCCATTTTTGGGGGCCTTTGTTCCGGCAACAACCGACGACCCTCCATGTTTACAGCAAAGTACAGACTCCGGGAGGAGCGGAAAAAGGTAATGGCCACATATAGTTTTGCATAATAGCTTCCTATTCTTTAGAATTACTACTAGACATTATTTCCATTTTGTTGTGGATGTACAATTGTACACACATATTGTTTATATAAATCCATATAAGTCTTTAGATGATTGTGTCGTCGGCCGGTATGTCTATAGTCTATTATACAGTTTACACACACAAACCGTCGCCGTCGTCAAGAATGCATACAAAAACATGCAAACATTTTATACTGTAAAACAGCAACAAAAAATATAAAGGAAGGTGAAATGGGTTGACGATGGTTGTGTCTTGGTGTTCTTCTTATGCACAATATTATTTATATGCACCTACCTATTTTAATGTTTTATGGTAGCTTATGGTTCTCTAGCCATCATCATAATGTAGTAAGTAGTTTGCAGCTCTTTATTTCCGTCGCATGCCTACTCATTTGCCTTTT
>JAHZMT010000107.1:0-15745 GCA_027743785.1 Sinhomidia bicolor
GAGGCAAAAAAAACAACAGTAGACAAAGGAAGATACATTATTATTATTATTTTCTTTTTAGCATGGATGGACATGCTTAAGGGTATGCGGATGAAAAATGTGGTGCACACACACACACACAAACGTACATATTCTTCGTCTCGCTTTAAACCTGCCAGGTATATCAGCGTTGTTATTGATTTTGAAAAATAACGTAAAGTTTTTTTGAGTGTTTTTTTAAATCTTATTTTCTACATTCAAAAACAGTAATTCTCATTAACTTTCAAAGTAGAAAAGCCTTTTTTACTGTTTGTAGCAGTAAAACATAAACAAAATTTGCCTTAAAAAGGGTAACTTTTTTAAACGCATTTATTATTGTCGTAGTCCTGTTCTGTGTTTGCATAGTGGCTGTCGCCATTAAAAGTGTTGTGCCTGACGTGTCCTTTATTCCCGAAACTATTCTCTAGAATAAAAAACAGTAGCAAAAAAGCGTACACATACAAAAAATATGAGTAGTGTGGTACGTAATAGTACGCACACACGCCCGGTCACGGTCCGACATGGGAAAGGAATTCAAATAAAAGGCCACGAGGCATAATAATAGGCATTTGGCATAATACGCGATAAAATCTATTCACCATTTCTACAATAATAATAATAATCATAATAGTAGTAGTAGTAATAATAATGTTTATCTACGTGGTCATGTACAATATGGTCTTTTGATCAGAGAGAGTAGGCCAATGTACCTTATTTCGGGTACGTTATGATGATGAAAAATATATATATCAACCTTTCATATGTCCATTGGACGTGTATGTGTGTACTTATGAGTGGCTGTACGTACGTACGTACGTATGTACGTTCAGCAACATAAACAGGGGAAATGGATACTTTGATGCTAATGAGCGTAATAATAATGATCGTTCTCATCGTTAAGAGTAGTGATCTCCTGCGCCTGTGAAAAAAAAATTATTGCTGTTCCCTATTATTTTATTAGGAGAAAACTCTGTGAATAATCAACATCAACTTTTTTGTTGACTGTGGTGATAGCAGAAGAGAAAAGCAAGTAGATAGGTACATACATACATGCATACGTTTTATATACGTAAATAGCTTGTGACGCTACGTGTGTGTCACTTTTCATCAAGAAGGAAAATAAACGAGCGGTTCGTTGTGACAGCCACAGAAGAAAATGGCATACAGCAGCAGCAGCAGAGGCAGAGGCACAAGCCAAAAAGTAACGTGCTTACGTTTGCTTTAGGTTATTATTGTCATTTGCCAAAGGAAAAGTAAAGTAAGTAGCTTGGCTTGTTGCTGTGTGTGTACGCTTGTAATACAAACGACAGAAAGACCAAAAAAGCAAGCGAGCGAGAGAGAGAGAGAGAGACAGGGGAGCAGATAGCTTCTCAAAAGCAGAAAGCAAGTTGACAAGCGAGCAAATAAGCAGTAGTAACAGATCTTGAGTTGACGAGCGCAATGTGAATTCAGCCGTGTATATGCTGTATATGTAAGCAGGTAGTAGAAGTAGCAGTAGTAATAGGTAATATAGCAGTCGATGAGCAGCAAAGTATAAAATTGTGATACGACGAATTTGCCTGTAATAATGTACGTCTTGAACACGGTAGATTATGTGTGTGTGCAATCGACGTATTTTTTTCCTTCATTTGCTCATTCATTCATATACACATCCATAAATCATTCAATTACACATTTGCATGCCAATCTCATTTTCTTGGTGTGTGCTTGCTAGCTTTTTTATTCCTTTCCTCTTCTTCCTCGCCTTCTTCTGCCCGACTGGCTTGAGCAAAGTGTATATAAGGAACGCGAGTAGACTCTGAGTTATTTTTTTATTTTTTTTTTATTTCTTGGCTCGACGTATACTCACATCGTGACAGAGAGCTTTTTACCTATTTATTTCATCATTCATTTTGTCGTCGTCGTCGTGTGTTTGTATGTGCGCTTCCATAATATATTATATTCATACGTGCTTCTCTCAGTCAGCATACAAAATACATACATGCATGCATTCTACAAATACACCTCCCATTATAAATATCATCATCACATTATTATACACTTTTAACAAGATCCTCTCTCTCTCTTCTATAACTTTATATGCTAATCTTTTTTCCTTCAAACGCAAAAAAGTAGTCAATCGCACTTTCACCTATAGTCGTACCATGAACTCTCTCAACGAATAATAATGATAATAATAATAATAACAAAATGCTTCCAGCTACTTATTTTCTCCTTTTCGTGTTTTCAATCTAATATGCATAAAAAACACAGTACACACAGTCACAAGAATAAGTAGTGGAGTGTGTGTATGTGTGTGTGTCTGAGTATATAAGTATAAGTACGTCCTGTTTATGTACATATATACCTACCTACCTAAACTACCTTCGTGAGTATGCATATACATTCAATGAAAAGTTTGTACACACTACTTCTTCTACTTTTACCTCTCTACTGTAATGAACACAAGAGAGAGAGAGAGAGAGAAAAAACCTACACTTTTTACCCAACTTTTAATGAAAGTTCACACACTTCGTGCATAATGGCAGTTTAGAAATTCAATGTTCACCATTTTATAATAAATAAAATGGCAAGTGGGTTGAGTAGTCGGATGTAGGTAGGCAGTCGTTTGCTATTATTAACGCGAAAAAATTGCCTTTTTCTCTTGAAAAGACTGCTTGCTGCTATTCCATAGAAATTCCAACACTACTTCCATATAACTTGAGTAGGTATTAGGCAATGTCCATGTTATTCTCCGTGAGCACGTACGTGTGTACGCTACACCTTTCGTGTGAATATCAATGAAGAAGAAACTAAAACGTTTATATGTACTACCATAATATATATAAATATATACATAGGTATATCTCTATCTATATATATTTGTGTATACAAACCTACGTAAATATCTATAGGTGAAAGTAGTAATGGCTAATTCACTCACTTGAATGCATACCAACCCGAAGGGGAAAAGGAGAAAAATGAAAATTCCTCGACAAAAAAAATAATAAATTCATTCACTTGTCCCGCATACTACTACTACTGCTACTACTCATTTCATTTGATTGTGTGTGTATGATTACATCTCTCAAAATATTATATCTAGATTGAATGCTTTATACCGCACACATCACCACAACACAACACTACTCACACACGACATGGGGCAGAGCAATAGCTCAAAATTCTCTGAATATCCCGCTGCTTGTTCATTTTTTGATTGAGAAGAAGAAGAAGAAGAGAAGTGAAAAAAATGTGTTGGCATTTCTCAAGTTACTTTGCATACACACACACAGCAGAGAAGACAGAAAAACCTGAACAACAACAGCAGCAGTGAGCAATTTTATTATTATTTTATTATTATTTTTCAAATACTTTTTTATTTCTTTCCTTACCGCCAGCTATCCATTTTATATTCAATCAAAAAATATGACTATATGACATGTCACCACCGCCATCACCACGCATGAAAAAGCATTTGTGTGATTGCATGCAAACGGCTGTCCACAAAAAAAAAAATCAAAAAATATGACTGTATGACATGTCACCACCGCCATCACCACGCATGAAAAAGCATTTGTGTGATTGCATGCAAACGGCTGTCCACAAAAAAAATTTGAACACCAGTGACGAAAAATGTGTGTGTGTGTCTGTTTTGATTGTAAAGCTAATAAAGAGATATGCAACGTATAGTAATAATAATAATAATAATATTTCTATCCGAATTCCGAGTAAAGTTTAGTGTTTTCTTCCTTTTGTTTCTTTTTTTTGCTTCGCGTGCCGGCAAAAAAAATTCCTGTACAGTTTATCAATAACTAACTAATGGCAAGTCTATAATAATAATAATAAAATAAAGACAAAGTCAATGTCAATGATGAGCTATGTATGTATGTATGTATACAGTATAGTAGAAGCTTATGAATGGGTAAATTATGTATGCACCAGAGGATAAATGCAAAACGAACACAACTACAGACAAGGTGAACAAAACCAATAAATAGAATGATTGAAATGTGACACTTCTCGACAACTTCTATTTGCCTTATTTTCCCGATACAACTTTCATTGACAGTGGCGCCACTAAAGCATATAAGATATACATACATACATATAGAGATAACTGCAGATAACTGCAAAATAAATATAGGGTACAAGTCCAGCAATGTCAAAACTGAAGTTCTATTTACACCGCTACACACCGACATTCCAGAAACAAACCGGATTTTAATCTAAATAGTGGGTGATTACGGTACAAAATTACAGTAATAAAAGCAAATGCAGACTTTCTCAATTAGCCCCAGAACGACAATATAGAAGTGTGTGGCTACTAGCCATTTAGTAAAAATGCAAAGTATGACAAAGTATGGTTGCGCATCATTATATGCTTTTCAGGTATTTTGTTGATAATTTTAAAGCTCATACTTTACTCAGTTTTTACAGCGTGCTCAAATTTTTTACAGTGCTAATTGGCGGTATAATTTTAAGTGTGCACCTGAAAAATGGCAGCAGCAGCAGGATATTCGAATATGTTTGAGTTGGCAGTAGTACAAGTCATAATAAGTTGTTATTTATATCCTGCTGGCTAACAGCTATAAAATAATGTTTTTTGATAAAAAATGTAGAATACCTAATTGGATTTTGCAACAACGCTACAACCAGTTCTTTCTCCCATGTCAAAACTGTACGTCACGAGAGGAAGGTATTGAAATAGAAATTTTTTAATTACTTTATACTTTCTTCAGAGTCTGGAGTGAGCTGCGCGAGAGCGGTATTATATTTTTATAAGTAATAAAAGAGCTTTTATGCAGTAATAAAAAAGGTATGAGTATAATATCCTCCAGAAAAAAACAACAATAAACATGACGAAATATAATATTATATATTATAAAGTAACAATTTACATAAATGCTACTACTGTGTGTACAAGTTGAACAAAAGAAAATCCAAGATTAAATAATAAAAGATATAACCTGCAGGAGTGAAAGTAATTTATATTTACAAAAAGCTCATTTTCCATGCACTTTTATATTCCCATTTCGCATTTCATCTTGTTTTCTCCTGCAATACTTTCTCTTTCTCTCTCTCTCTCTCTCTCTTACTTCAAACATTTTTTTCGTCCATTCCATCTTCTTCTTGTGGCATAAGTCATTATAAATATGCAAATTCGGTTACGTATAGAATGCACGAGATGAAAAGATGAAAAATTGGAGAACAGAAGAAAGAGAGAAAAACGACATGTTATGTAAATGTATGCATCCATTGCTACTACTTTTGCTGAATATATATATGCATATGCACATATATATAAGCATATATATACGTACGTACCATGTGTAAAAAATTTCTTCTACTTTTAAAATGCGTGTGTGCATTTGTTATTGTTATAAATTTAAGCCGCCGCTGCCGCTGTGGATCTTTTATAGCCACCTAAATAAATATAATGCTACTTTTGTTCAAGAAAAAGGGAACGAGGTTGAGTGAGTGAAAAGAAAGCGACAAAGAGAGAGAGAAAGAAAGAAACAAGAAGAGGGAAGGAGAAGAGAAAGAACGAGAAGTAGATTACAATTTCCATTCTTTTTTTAAGTTTCGCTATGTTTTATGTAACATGGGCAAAGCGGAAGTTTGATATTATTTCACTACACGAAGATAAATACGATATGAAAAAGAAAAAGAGTGATGAAGAATTGCCCTGTGTAGAGAGGAGTAGAGTAGTGCGACTGCTTAACTACTTGCTATACATACGCGCATTTTTTCTGTACACGTTTTTCATTTGTATTATTATTTCTCTCTTTTTTATTTATTTATTTATTTATACTTGTGCACAACTCAAGCTGTGGTAATTTTTTTTAGCAAAGCAAAGAAAAAAGAGACCGGTTGTTTAAGAAAAAATAAATAATTTCTTTATCTGAGTGTTGGATACAAGATATAGATTATATAGCTTTTTGTAGGTTCAACTGTGTGCGCTGGCTTAGCGGAATCCTTTTTTTAAAAGTAAGTGTAAGTACACACACACGCATATATTGCATTCATTGCTTTGTTGGGTATATAAGGTAGTAAGTAGAAATAGTGCCGCGCAAAGTGCGTAGACTAGCGTATTCAGCTCTGTTATTTGTTTCGTTCATTTTACGCACCATGTTACTTACAAATACACAAGCAACAACAGCACTGGTAACAGCCAGCAGCAGCAGCAGCTTTCAAGTTTTCTGGACACGTATGTATTTTGTAGTGAGAAGAAGGAGGGAGGGAGAGAGAGAGAGTTTGCAGAACTTGTAAAATTTATACCGTGCCATGTCATAAATTTTGAGACGGTTATTTGTAATGGACTAGATGCACGTAGCAGCAGAGTTTTTTAGCTGTTTGATACAAACAAAAGAAAGAAAGAGAGAAAGAAAGAAAGAGAACGAATGAACATTGCGTATTTTGTACGTTTACACAAGAGTAAGGTGCCTTACTACTACTACTACACTTTTTTCTTTTGGCAATGCGTAGGAAAAAGTGGTGGTATGAATGTGCGAGCATGTTTCTGTGCTTTGCATACATAATTAGAATCTCTAGATGCAATTTGATGATGAAAACTTTTTTGCTCCTACTACTACTTGCGTGATACTACTACTTGTTCTTCTCTCTGATGCGTGAGATGATAGCATGTAGGACGAGAGTGTGAGCTTAAGGATAAAATGTAATTTTGTTGAAAGAACGAATGAACATTGCGTATTTTGTACGTTTACACAAGAGTAAAGGTGCCTTACTACTACTACTACAAATACTACTACTACACTTTTTTCTTTTGGCAATGCGTAGAAAAAAGTGGTGGTATGAATGTGCGAGCATGTTTTTGTGCTTTGCATACATAATTAGAATCTCTAGATGCAATTTGATGATGAAAACTTTTTTGCTCTTACTACAACTTGCGTGATACTACTGCTTGTTCTTCTCTCTGATGCGTGAGATGATAGCATGTAGGACGAGAGTGTGAGCTTAAGGATAAAATGTAATTTTGTTGATTTTCGGTATAGTGCGTAGAAAAGGAAAGGAGATGATGATAGTAAGTAAGGTGTGGTGATAATAGTCAGCTGTCAACGAATTGCAAGGACAGGAAGTAACCTTTACTTTTTAAAATTCTGTTGCTGCTACTATGCCGTTGCTTCTGCTGCAGATTATTATGCTGGATGGAGCACTTAAACAAATGAAAGACCGAAAGAGAAAAGTTGATTGTGTTTTATGCAAAGTTTTCAAAAAGAAGCTTTCCGCTGGCATGTATTTTGCATGAGTTCTTTTTTTTGTTTTTATTATAAATATACATATCAACTACACGTGCATTCCAAGAAACAACGAAATAGCTAGAGATGATGATGATGGAAGTAATAATGATGTTGATAATAATAATAATGTTTACTTACCAGAAAACGAGAATCCAACAAAAAATTATTTGAAACGGGAGACGACGATGCTATATATCAAACGTATGTAGGTGTTCAAAGTTTTACTGTTACTTTACAAGTTTATACAATATAGCGGATGGATACACGGGTTTAGTTTATTATATTAATTAATTACTCCAGTATGTACGTATGTACACACAATGTCACTCACTGTTTATATATGTATGTATATACAGTTGACAAGTTAGTTTCACTTTTTCAAGTAAATTATAAAGTTTGCACTTTCATTACTATTATTATTATTCCGCTAAACACAATAATCGTCTTTGAAAATTTTTCGCAACAATTTTCCCCATCATTAACTAATACGCGGAAAATGTCTTTACAGTCGTGTAATAACAGTAGAAAGTTAAAACTGGGGCAAAGTAATTCAATATAACAACAACAACAGCCAGAAGAAGAAACAACGGCGAGTGAGAGAGGTGTGAGAATGACAGATGGAAAAAAGACAATACACAGAAGTCAACTGTGTAGAGAGAAATAGATATATTTTATTTTCTCGCGCAATTGTTTATTTTAACGAGAAGAAACTCAATTAACAAAGCCGTGTACGCAAACTAGAGCTGTGCTCAATAATACACACAAACAAGAGTCAAATCAACGAGAGAATGAAATAAACAACAGCACTTTTTTTATANAATTAACAAAGCCGTGTACGCAAACTAGAGCTGTGCTCAATAATACACACAAACAAGAGTCAAATCAACGAGAGAATGAAATAAACAACAGCACTTTTTTTATAATAAGAAGATTGAAACAAGTCTATATAGAGTACAGTTTACGGAATTTTTTAAAAAGAGTACGAGTACAACGGTGTTGGTGAATGTCAGTCACAAAATAATAATAATAATAATTTAAAAAAGTAAAAATTTCGCAACTTTAAATGCTCTGGGACATTATGATACAATTACGTTAATTATTCTTAACAATGTTTTGAAAAGTGAGGAGTCGTCGCCACCTTTACCAAGAAAATGTTAGAAAAGGCATTGAAAATGGATAAAGTATTTAAGAAGAGAAACAACCTTGTTTTTTTGAAAATACAAAAAAAACAGCACATTCACCATTACGCAAAGCGATGTGTCTCTTTGTTCGTGTTTTGTAACGTTGTTGCTCTGTGAAACTCACCAAACCAACTGACTCATAAGACTGCTGCCTCACACAACAGCACACACCAACCGCTAGCACCGTCCCGTTCAAAGGTTCAGGCTGAAGTGAGAAGTGAGTTGGAATGTAACATCGATTTTGATAGTGGAGAATGCATGCATACAAAAGGCCTTTTCCTTTTTTTACGAGAACTGCTGCTGTTTTTAACTAGCTAGCTGTATCCGAGAGTTTCTCTTTGCTTTAAGCATAATATTTTTGGTGGCTGCTGCTTCTGCTGCTGCTGCTGCTGCTGTTGTTAAGACTGCCAACTGCTCTCTGTTCTTCTTCTTTTAGAAAAACGCAGTATTAGCAACTCTTTTTTTTATTTCTTGCTCAGCTCTAGAAGAGCAACAGCAATAGTTTATGTTGTAGTAGTAACAGTGCAGTTTAATGGAAGCAGAAAAAAGAAGTTTTGGTTCTCTTCTTTTTTGACTGATCCGATCCGATACTAGACGACAATGTTTGGTGTGGTGGTGGTGGTGTGTAGTGGTGTAAGCTTGCTTGCTTGCTTTTTACTTGCTGCTGCCTGCGTGCCTTACAACTTGCTACTGCTTCAAGTTTCGACCCCACACTTGGTGTGTGTCTTTAGCCAGAAGCTGTTGTGTTGTAGCTGTACAAGTAGCAAGCAAAAAAGCAACACTAGCAAAAGGCGGTTGAATAAACGTCGGATTTTCTATAAAAACCCTTGCAACCAACATTATCATCATCATCATCATGCAATATTGCCACGTTGTCTGCTACTGCCGTATACACCAAAAGAATACTACTACCCGTTTTCTCTTTTAAAAAGTGCCTTCAATGTTTTTTACCCTGTTTCTGGATATTACTAACTAATAATATTTTTTCTTTAGCTATTTGCAAACCTATACCCAAAAAATAGCTTTCAATAATATTCGATGATTAAGTAATACGTAATAAGCATGCTCTCTTTACATAACTGCCGCTTATTATAAAAACCCATCATATTATTCTTATATCTTTTGGCTCGGCTGGTTTGTAGGAAAAACGTGCTACATAACATTAGCAAAACAGCTACACTTACACTTACATACAAAGTGGTACCTTCAGTTGTGCTACTACCACCACCACCACAGCACTTTGAAGCAATTCCCTTTATACTTGTACTCAAAAAGGGCTTGCCCGCTTCCCTTTTTTGAGTTTTCTTCCTTGCTTGAAAAACAAGTAGAAGAAGAGAAGAGAGGTGATGGCGATATATACATTTATTCTTTTTTTGCTACTTTTCTTTTTTTTATACATTTTTCTTACCTACCATCTTGCACATTATTCCACACAGTCTGCATAATATCTGGTTGGAAGTTTTTTTGCATTGCATTTGCTCGTTTTCCTTTTTTTCTTCTTCCCAAAAGCAAGGAAGAGCTAACAACAACGACAACAACCCCACCAGCTCTCCAGTCAACATTATAATAAGGACCACTATTACCACTACTACTGCTACTGCCTCTCCTGCTATTATTATGATTATTACGTATTTGGATGCGGATTTTCCGTGCCATTCCTAAAGACCCCTGGCTTTTTTTCTCGTTTGTTAGCCACATTATCCCAACTATGTGATCCCTTTTTTCTCTTCTTCTTTTGATCACAGAGTCGGAATAAAGAAGAAGGGTACGAGAAAAAAACACAAGAATGAATGTATTTTTTAAGGTTGCTTGCTTTTCTCTCTTGTACGTACATATTTAGCACACATCTATTTGGTCTATATTTTTATACACAAAAAAGATTACCTATTCAAGAAAAAAAGTTGTAAAAAAATCTTTTTGTGTGTGTGCGAACAAGGTAGGAAACGTATTTAAATATGTACATCTGCCAGACAGAATACTTGTTACATGACATCATCTCACAGTCTCACCTGTGTTCCCATTGTCTACGGGAATGTTACATTACATATTATTTTCACATAGTTTTACAATTTTTTTTTCTTCTTCTATTCTTTTCCTTCCTTTTTTACTACTAAAAAATAGTATTGGTAAAGGAGTAAAGGCAAGTTTACAACTTTGGTTGCATCATCGTCGTCATCATTATCACTCCAGTGAGCATGTATGAAGACTGAAAAAAAAGATATGAATTGCCAAATAATTCCTACAGGTTTTCTTTTTTTGCTTGTCTTTCCAGAGAAGATCATGTTTGTTGAATGGCTTGTTCAAAATTTTTGGCAAAGTCAGACTGACTCACTTTTTACATAATCACTTCGTGACATTTTCAACAAGAATAAGGCCTTACTCGTTTCTTTTCTTTCATTCTTTCATTCTTCCTTTCTGCTGTTGCAAGTTGGACTGTGGAAAGAAGAATGCGGCATTGTCATCGGATTTTTTAAGTAACATTTTTATTTTTCTCCAACAAAAAAAATCTAGAGTTTTGAAAAGACACACTTTTTTGTAACAAAATACATTATACACTACTGCTTCTTAGAACATGCTATTATCCTATATTTTTCAGAAGAATCAAAAAATAATAATGGCAAGCAGAACAAAAGTAGATGGTGACAAGAAAAAGTGCTTTATCATCAGCATGTAATATTTTAAATCATTATTATTTTCTCTAGAAACAATTTTTTCACAAACATTTTTGACTTATGTCAGCAGAGAATTAAATGGTATATCCATTACTACATTTCTGAGTAAAGCAAGTTGGTGCTTGTTTAAGTATTTAGACGATGATGATGCGATTGTGTGGAAGGGAGAAAAAAATGTTGGAAGGAAAGTATTAAAATATATATATGTTATAGGGAAGTAAAAAAAGAAGATAAGTTGAATGTAACAAGCAGGCTCGTGCATTGGTGGTGGGATATGGTGTGTTATGAAGATAAAGTTGGTAGTTTGGGTGTACATGACAGAGTGAGCTGAAGAAAGAGAGAGAGAGAGAAAAAGAGATTCTAAATTCAATAATCTACTTTGCTGTAAAGATATTATGGCAAATGTACACATAACTTATCTGAAAAATGTAACCTTCATTCATACATACATCTTTTTTTCTCTCTCTTTCTCTCCCTCCCTCCATCTCTCTCTTTCCAGTGCTTCTTCTCAGCACAAGACAGATCTTTTGTAAAGTGCCCGTGTGTTTACACAATGGCTTCTGTCAGAATAACAAAGGGCGGCTGGCTGGACTCCCTTTTCTTACTTGCTACTACACACCTTGTTCAAAAGGTGACTAGTCACCCTAGTGCAGTTGAGTATCTCTATGACGTGATCTTGAATGAATTTTAGAGTCAAATAGGTAATATGTAGTTTGTCAAGTTTTTTTTATTCTCGGGGAACATCAAATAAAACGCGGTGGTATTATGATAATAATAATAAAAGGAACATTTTTTTCTGTGTATTTACTTTGACTTTGCGACTGCTGCTGTGCTGCTGTGAAAGTCACCTCAAAACTTTGGATTGCGGTAAAAGAAGTGGAAAGTGTTGAGTTGAGTCTTATCGTTTTTTTCCTTTCTTATTTTTAAATAATGCAATTAACCGTCTAACATCTAGGCTTATACGTAAGTAGATATACGGACTGCATGTATTGTTTGGCTAGGCGGTTACATATATAAATATACAGAACGTTTTCCGAGAAGAGTCCTTTTGTGGCTTTTGGCTCCTTCACTTGCCTCATTTCTCTTGTTTTTTTTGCTGTTTCTTCTTCTCCGTTCCATTCTTGTACACTTTGAAGTAATTTTCTGAATTATTTTGGTCCTAAGCCAAACTAGAAATTTTCCTGTAGTGCGACAGCAGTATATACGGTAGTCCAGAAAAGAAACAAGAGGGAAAACATTTTTTTATAGAAGTTTTTTTTCTTCTTCTTCCCTCTCCAATTGAAACATTTTTCCCTATAGTCAGCACATAAAATGTCGTGTAAGTTACGATAACCTCGAATAGTCAACCGACCGACCAAACCAACCAACCAACCAACTACTTATTACTTTTTTTTCAGAACAGAGCAAGTGAAAAAGAGAAGAAGAAAAAAACTGAAAAATACTTGAGTTCTTTTTTATATTTTTTGAATGCTTTACAGCTTTCTACAGTCGTCAGCAGCCCTTTTCTTTTGTTAAAAATTTTTTTATCCCCTTTTCACCCCATCCCCACTTCCTTTTCCTTTCAGATTACCAGCGACCCCGCCATATTTCCTGGAAGCAATCAGACTAAAAAGACACAGATTTCTCGGAGAAAATATCCATTTGCTTGATAGTTTATGTTAATGCCATCTGAAGAATGGAAAGTGATGGAAAAAAGCAAAGTCATTATTATTGTTGTTGTTAAAGCTAAAAAAAAGAAAACAACATTCTGACAATCACTACTACTTCTACTTCTACTACTATCATTCGGAAAAAGAACAAAAGAGAGAAAAAAAGCTTTCTTTCCTTCTTTCTCTTTTTCGGCTTCACTCACCAGAAAAAATAAAAAAAACTACCTAAATGGTTTTTTGCCTATTGTTCCATCCAACAGATATATATACATCCACCCATATAATGCAGCAGGCATGGTTTTGTGTCATGTCTTTTGTACCTCATTTTCCACCAAGTATCATTTACCATCAGCCTATTATTATAATAAAAAAAGCAGGCAATACTGCTGACAGTCTTGTGTAGTTTAGCATATTACTACTACTACTATTACTCCAAGCAGCATAGAAGCAGCAGCAACGACGACAACAACGACATATAACCTCCGCTTACAATCAGTATTGCTTGTCATGTCGTCGTCGTGTCATTTCTTTCATAAAAGATCACGGAACAGTAAGCAATGTAATAACAACAACAACAACAACAATAACAGCCAGCAAGTCTGTATGTGTGTATGTGCGCAAGTATACATTTTATCTGTCTTTTGTCTTCGTAACAGTAAAATAGCACATCAAGTGCTCTGCTTCTGCGGCTCCATGTTATATTTTCTTGTCGTTTTCCAAGATTGCAAAAAATGTGCTGATACATCGTGTTTCCTTATTGGAATAATAATAATAATAGCAACAACAAAAAAACGGCAAAGGCAAAAGCAGTAGCAGCCGTATGGTCTTGTCTTCTTGCATTTTTGTCCTACGCACACGCATATATTTTGTTTGTAGATTTTTTTTCCTCTTCTTTTTTTTTTCTCTCGCCATGCGGGAGAGAGATAGAAGAGCATACTACGCGTTCACAGAAAGGAAAGTGGTTTGGTAGATTATAGCAAAGTGAGCCCATAAATGTCGTCGTTTCTGTCATACTTTAGCCATGCAAAAAAAGCAGAGATGAGAGAGGAGAGGGAAAAAAGAAGACCGAGTGGGAAACTATCGAGTGCGGGGGTATAAAATGATGAAGAGCCACATCAAAAAAAGCTGTAGGAGCCTTTGAATGAGCGCTTTTCATGCTGTTGCTGGGAATGCTGATGATGCATGATTTCATGATGCTGCCATGATGATGATGAGAAGCTCCGTATATCCATTCCATTCAGCAAAGCATACGAAATCGCCTCACACACACACACCGTATTTCCGTAAAGATGTTGTTGGTTTTCACGGTACCATATTTATTATTATTATTTGAAGATGGGGAAAATGAAAGCCCAAAAAATATGATTGAATGGATGACGATGGGGATGATGATGGCGAGGAGGAGGAGGAGGTGGAGAAGAACGACGACGACAACGACTTCGAGTCAACGATGAAGATTATCGTTGCGGTGATGATGATCATCAACATAACAGGAGTGTAATAAAAACATGAGTGATGAAAATGAGTGAGTCTGCCGCAATTACTTGGCCAGTTTAGTTAGATAATAATAATAATAATATCAACAACAACAACTATCACAGTTGTTGTTGTGTGTGGGGGTAATACGAAGAGCGTAGATTCTTGTGCTACTCTAATGGCCATCACATGGTCGTTTTATTTTGTGCAATATTGCTATCTCTGTGTGTACATACTAACAGCTTTGTTTGACTCCAAAAACATTTATATTTATTTTCTCCAACTTGGCATTATCATCATACTCATCCTCTTCTGCACTGCATTGCACTGCACTGCCCTGTCTGTCTGTGTCTGCCCAGTAATAATAGTAGTAATAATAATAATGATGATGCACGGCAAGAAACCATAATGTGAAAACAAGGTTGGCACACACACACAGCAATAGCCTTCTTATATAAGCAAGTGGACTTGTATACAGAATCCACTGTGACGAAAACAGTCTTCTCTTTTTTTCTCCTCCTCACGGTAATGACAAGTATAAATACAAAACACGAGGACACGATGATGACGACGACGGAAACAAAACTATTATTGCTTTTTGCTTCCAATTTGGACTTTATTTGAAGAAGCTCCCCTGTCTCACGTGTTTAGTATCGGAACACACCAAGCCAGCAAGCAAGTAAACCACTGCACTGCTGCTTCTGTTGATGTTGGTCTTGTCTCATTTTGCTTGAACCTGCTAACCTCTCACGAAACTTTACTTTTTTTCATGTTTTCCTTTACTACGCACTCACTGCTGCTGCTGCTGGTCCCACCCGGCGTTGTTCAATTGAATGTTGGGCTCTACAGCTTTATCGATAATGCACAGCCTGGAGCACGTAATGAAATAAGAAACAACTACACAGACACACACACATTCATTCATTCATACATGCACACTGTTTACCTCACCTCCTCCTCCTCCTCAAAAGTACACAAAAGGCAAGTTTGGTACAACTGATTATTGTGGAGGTGGATAATACAGAATGGATTTATTTTGAAACAAGGTTGTTTCCTAGTTTTTGTGCAGTCATGTGCATCATCACTGTTGCAACTGCATCAAAAGTTGGTAGTTGGTTGGCATGTTGTTGGAGCTGATGCACTGGTTGAGTGAGAGTGAGTGAGCAAAGCACACTTTTTCCACCATCGCCGTCGCCGCCACCACCACCACCACCGCTGCTTAGATTGCTTTGCGTGTTAGCTCAGTTAAAATCCAAAAAAGATCAATGTAGGAAACAGGAGAGAAAAAAAGAGAAAGGAAGAAGCCCCTCACCTCTCTCTCTTTCTATTCCACTTTACTCACGAGAGAACCTCTTTACTGCAAACCAAATACAGTTAACTGTTCCTGTCCTATGCATTTATTCCACTACCACCACCAACCACCACCATCATCGCGGCATGATGCATTCTCACTCGCCTTTTTTTGCTATTTGGTGCGTGGAGATGGAATAAATGTAATGATTATAATT
>JAHZMT010000108.1:0-10886 GCA_027743785.1 Sinhomidia bicolor
ACAGCCTGATAGTAACAATAATAATACCACTCAACTTTTTTTTCGTCACGATTGACGGAAATCCTGAGCTGTCAGTCAGTTTATCTGCATACCAATAATATTAGCTAAATTTTTTTTAAAAGGTTGAGTTGGGTGGAAATATTTTTTTTTGTACGTTTAAAGGTTAACAGGAAGTTATGTTGCTATTATTATTATTATTTATTATTAATTATTATTATAGCTTACCTGAAAGGGTATCCCATATGAGTAATGGCTATAAGCCGGTCAATGAGTGGATAGGCCAAGTCAAGAAAGTCGTATTTGCTAGCGGCATTGGAGATTGTGGCACACATGGTAAGATGCAGTTTGATTGTTGGCAGTACAGTTCGAAGCTGGCTCAGTTGACCCTTTATCACTTTATCCTTCATGTCCATCTGGCTATACCAATCACATTGAAACAGGAGAAAAGTACACAAAAATTACATAGAATATACCATTATCACCACATGTTAATTAAATTAGTACAGCGCAACAAGCGGATTTCTTTTTTGAAAAAAAATTAATAAATTATTATTAATAGAAGCTGTCCATAAGCAGGTCTAATATACATACAAGCAGCATAATCACAACAAAAAAATTTATTTTCCAGAAAAGAAAATACGAAAAAAATATTGTCTATAAAAAGTTAACCAACTAGTAAGACGTAATGTGTGTTCCCCCCCCCAAGTCCCACATTCAGTTTTAACATCAGCAATAAAAAAAAATTTTTGTAGATCAAAATTGCTAATATATCGAGTGTGTGATATGAGGCTTGCAAGCAAAATTACCAATTCAATTCCAAAAATATTCCCTGACTCAAACTTATACCTACATATATTTATATAGGCAGGTTGGGTTACACCCATAATATTATTTTGTTTCAGTAGAAGTTAAAATAAAAAAAATATATCCTTCTTCTCTCTTGTCATTTCCATCAGTCATCAAATTACCGTATTCCGCTCAATTTCACCCAAAAAATATATATATGATTTTTTTTCCTATTAGCATATTATTCTATTTTCGTTTTCTTGTCTATAATAATAGCTGTATGCACACATCCGCCATATCTACCAAAAAACATTCACTTTTTAGCATTTTTTCCTATTAGCATATTATTCTATTTTCGTTTTCTTGTCTATAATAATAGCTGTATGCACACATCCGCCATATCTACCAAAAAACATTCACTTTTTAACTTTTCCTTTTTTTTCCTTCTCCCGTTTTTCGTTTCTGTATAAACTAAACTGACAAAAAAATCTGTTCTCCAAGCAGATCAACGCACTATATGTTCTTATTAGTCATGCCTCATTGGGGAAAGTTACTGTTATTTTTTTTCTTGCACTCTGTCCCACATTTCCCCAATCATATTGCACACGGCGCATACATACATTTAAACTGAATACATATTTTTTTCGGAATCAGTGCCAGCCAGTCAGCCAGCCAGCAACAAACAACCTGTGTGTATAAAAAAAGCAACAGTTAGTTAGCTAGTCTTTTTTTTTCTCTCTCTCTCTCTCTTTTGCTTGATGGAGGAATTCTCAACCTGACAAGAATATTATTATGAGCAGAAGCGGAAACAGGGAGAGAGGCAGTTGGAGAGCAAAAAGAAAGAAGACAAAACAGAGAGAAAATTCCGAGAAAAAATAAAAAAAAAATCACTTCCAGCGAGAGAGAAAGAGGATGATGATGATGATGATGATGATGATGGCATGGCACACACTATTTATTTGGCGTGCTCTGGCTTTTCTCTCTACACTTTCTCTTTAATGTATATTGAATTGAGTGTATTGAGTATATAGGTATGTATGTATATATGTATATGCAGCTAATAATAATAATAATAAACCTAAATCTGTCGGTAGGTTAGCATTAAGCATTAAAGAGCGACAGTGATTCACAAGAGAAAAAAAATACTCAAGCAGCAGCAGCAGCAGGAAAGCAATACAAATGTGTCTAGTGAAACATTCAATATTGTTCTTCAATGAAAATGGCAGTCATTCGCTGGCTGTACTTTCTCTTCTTCTTCTTTTGCGTCTTATGTATAATCTATAACAGTCTGTCTGAGAGAGAGAGAGAGAAAGTTAGTGTGTGTGATTTAATCTGTCTTTGTCTACGATCGATCAAACAAGCTTGTGTGTGTGTGTGTGTGTGTGTGCAGAGAAGGAAGAGAGGGCGAGCAGGTTTTATTTTTGTTGCTTTCCTTTTCTCTTTTCCTTTCCCTTTGCTTGCTTCTACTGCTGCTGCTACATGCTTCAACTGAACCATACTTCAAAAAAAGAGAAAAGAAATAGAACGAATAAACACTAAAAGGAAATGCAAACATTCCAAAAGGAAGATTATGTTGGAACAATTTTATTTTCCTGGATTTATTAGAAAATCTCATATAGGGAAATACTGCTGCGTGTATAGAAAAGCTGAAGAGAGAGAGAGAGAGACTATTTATTATACAAGAGAGAGAGAGAGAAAGAGAGAGAAAAAAAACATTATTTGCCATTGATTGCTAGCTCAGTAGACACAGTATAGTGAGCGTACACTGATGATGAGGATGGTGAAAGTGGGGACGCGTGATGAGGGAAAAGTATGCAGGAACACGATAAAGAAGAAGAAGAGAAAGCTTCAACCTGTTTATTTTTTCTCTTAAAAAAAGGAAAGCATCATCATCTCTTCTCAACTCAATGTAAATATGTGTGTATAGTTAAAACAAGCAGGGTACTTTTATAGCATTACTGCGTATAGAAATTGGTACATTTGTATATATTTTTTATATACAGCGCGTGTCTCCTATTTAAAAAAAATTAAAATGTATATAACTTTATTATTACATGCTACTGCTATTACGCGTATAGACAGTTGTGAAGTTGTCGTGGTGTGTGGTACATGCAGGTTTTTTTGGTAATAATAAAAAAAAGAAAGAAAAGCAATTTTATGTTAGTAGAGTATAGAGAGAGAAAGTTTTTTTTTTAAAGTAACTCACCAATCAACATCACGAATGAGATTTTCATGAGTTTTGGTGAGGGCATCAGAAATCGTCTGACAAACAGCGTTGACAGCACTTTTTTCAGAATCCGAATTCCGGCGGAGCTCCTCCAGGACGTTCTTTAACATCATTATACCGTCACGAACTGCTCGTTGAAGATCTTGAAGGCTCTATAAAAAAAATGCATTAAAAAATACAAGAACAACAACACACACATTTATTACTGCTGTTGTAAAGTAGAAATCGTCATCGTCAACGCAGTTTCTTTTAAAATGGAATATAGCTACACAGGAAATGACCAACAAGGGGTTGTAAAAGGATAATAATAATAATTATGTTATTTTTTGCTTGTCGTTGCTTCACACATTTTTAATGCCAGTTCTCTCTCTTTCTCTCTCACTTTCTCTCTCTCTGATTATTTTTTTCAACGTGTACAAACTGTAGTGACACGCAAGAAAAAAAAAACTGAGACCATTTTTTTTTGGTTCACGTAAAATTGCTTTTGGCTATCCAGCCTAACAACAAGTGAAAGTGGAGAAAACTGTAATATGTATACACAATACACATATTTATTATACTGTAGCAATTTCTACCTACAAAATATCATCGTCAACGCAGTTTCTTTTAAAATGGAATATAGCTACACAGGAAATGACCAACAAGGGGTTGTAAAAGGATAATAATAATAATTATGTTATTTTTTTCTTGGCGTTGCTTCACACATTTTTAATTCCAGTTCTCTCTTTCTCTCTCTCTCTCTCTGAATATTTTTTTCAACGTCTACAAACTGTAGTGACACGCAAGAAAAAAAAAAACTGAGACCATTTTTTTTTTGGTTCACGTAAAATTGCTCTTGGCTATCCAGCCTAACAACAAGTGAAAGTGGAGAAAACTGTAATATGTATACACAATACACATATTTATTATACTGTAGCAATTTCTACCTACAAAATTGAAATGTTCGTTCTGAACATACCCGATGAAAGGCAACTCTTACACATGGCCAATGTCATAAAAATTATAACAAAATTTTTTTGACGTATATCCCAACAACAGAAAAGAAGGGAATAATATATATACCATTACCATTACATTACATTTTTTTCGTTCATTTTGAATAAATTGACAGGAGCTTTTTTTGATGATAGCATCATATTATATTTTGTTGAGGTATTTTTTTTACAAATAATCGGTATCTCTCTACATATGGATATTTGAATAGGTTTCAATTTCAATTTTCAATTTCATCTTGCTTGGCAAAAAAAAATTGTTTTGTGTCAGAGTGACATACGCTAATGATCTAGCAAGTGACATTGACATCCCCCCAATAAAAAAAAGAAAAAGACATGTGTGTGTACAGCATACAGCATAAAAAATTTAAAAGAATAAAAAAATCCATTTTTTTCTTTTTCCCGATGATTTTCTGGTTTTAAAGTGAAATTCACTCTTCTTTCTCCATTATAATCATTATTATTATAATTGAAGTGCATGCACGCATGAGTATGCAAAATATCCGCAGTGAATGACTACTACTCCAACTCCACTGTCGATTCCCACAAAAAAAAGAAGAATAAAAGGCAAAAGAAAAAAAAATTGTAAAAAAACAAAATAAATGCAATGCATTTAATTTGTCCAAAGATTGGCATAACATATTGCTCCACACACACAAAAAAAATAAAAATAAATAAATGAGCCGAGAACTGAGAATTTTTTTTCTATTTCTGTGTGTGGGCTTCTCCATTCCCCTCCTGTCTCTATATATAGTCATCCGTGCATTACAAAATAAAATATATATACACAAAAAATAATAATAAAAAATAAAATAAAATAGACAGGATTACACTTTTTTTCTACTGCTGCTGCTGTTATGTTGGTGGTCGTCGTTGGTAGAACATGTATACCTATATGCACTATATATAGATCCGGTTTGCTGAGCGTCCAAATGAGGATACAGCGGCTTAGCCGTTTTTTTCTCTCTCTCTCTTTCTCTCCCCATGGAACAAGCTTTCACTTGAATAGCTTTACACAACTTTCTTTTTCCTCTTTTTCTGTCTCCGTTTTGCAAAAAAAAAATACGATAGCGTCTGCTGCTGTTGCTGCTGCTGCTTACTCACAAAGGGATAATAGAATAGTATAGGCTTTGGATGTAAAACGTAACCAAAGCATATCAGAGTCGATTTACGAATTATTGGATTGTGGCACGACAGAGCAGAGGAAAAAAGCAGCAGGCAGCAAAACAGCACCACCACCACCGCCATTACTGTGTTGTTGGTGGCTACAGGCGTTTATACTGATGAACGACTTTTATTCTGGCACTCATGGAGCCGCGTAAATTTTCCCCGAGGGAAACGAAAAGGAGATACTGGGGAAACTGTCAATATTTCTTGTGAAAAGCCTTTGCAATTGCAGAGTAAAAAAAACAGATCAGAGAAGAGAAAAGTGAGAAAAAAGGGAAGAAAGAGAGAAGAAAGAAGAAAAAAATGTATTTTTTTTCGCTGGTGTTGGCGGTAAAGGGAAGATATTAAAGATGTATTTATAACCATTTATAAGAGGAAAACAGTAGGGGAGAAAAAAAATAACAGGGAGAGCAGAGCGGCAGCAGAAGAAGACAACATTTATGGATGAGAAAAGGAATGAGGCAGTGAACAAGAGAAAGAGAAGAAGAAGGAGCATCAAGGAGTGAAAGTTGATAAATCTACGAAGAACGTGCCTCAATTTGCACACATATGGCTGAAGACACACAGAGAGAGAGAGAAAGTGAGAAAAACGAAAAAAGAGAAAGTTGAAAAGCTTCCCATTTCCCCTGATTCCTAGTTTTTCTTTTGTGTTTGTCTCGTTGTGTTGATATAAACGCAACGTGTTTGTAGCTGGTGGAGTTCAGAGAGGAGAATATGAATACACTCACATGTGCCTATCTATATATTGTAAATATGTTCATCTGTAAGTGTAGCCATCTTATATAGAGAGCTATGTGAAGAAATCCTTTTGTAGTACGCGCTTTCTCTCTCTCTCTCTCTCTCTCTCTCTCTCTCACTAAATCTTTATATATTTGAGGTATTATTTCCTCATTCATTGTACCCTACGTACTGACTGCCTCACTCTGCCTTCTCTTCTGCTGATTCCATTTCTGCTGCTGCTACTGCTGTCTCAATTCTTTCGCCAGAGGGGAAAAAAGAGAAAGAAGAAGAAAGAGAGACAAGCCTGTATGTACACATGTAATAGAAAGCAGCAGAAGAGAAGAAGGAGAAACCTAAATGGAAATAGAAATACCGTCAAAAAAATATCCAGAGAGAGGGGAAAGGAGACAGAGAGATGAGACGAGAAAGAAAAAACGGAAGGAAGAAATAGATGGTAAAAGTGATTGGATTTATTAGAGGACTTACAATGACAGCTCGATCCAGTTTTCGGCATCCTTGACTGTAGGCTGTATCCAAATCGACACAATGAAGACGCTCATCCTGCAAAATAATAGGCGGGGGTTATGTAATATTATTATTTATAGATGTATGCATGTATGTACAAAATGTACCCGTGCTTCTTGTCACTTGTGCCTTTGTGATTATTATTATTATTGTTATGTATGTGCTATTATAATATTAGAGTAGTACTTACCCTGGCAGTGTCTCGATAGCAGTTGATACAAAGCATTGATTTTTGTACGGTAGAGAACATGATATATTGCTCCCCATGAATCGAACACTGCAAGTTTTTTTTTACAAAAAAAGAAGAAGAAGAATAAAAGTGAAAGTGAAAAGTGTGGAATATTATTATGCTGAAAAAAATGTAGGTATATCAATATATCAACACATATACATGTCAGGATACCATTTTTCTTTTTTTTAGAGAAGAGAATACAATAATAATAATAAAAGTATTTTGTTTCTTTTTTTGCTGCTAATAAGCTTATAAGCTAAAAGACAGCAGCAATAAATGCGTTTAGGGGAAATTTCTGTCGTTATTTTAGACAGCTACTTTTAGTATTAGCTATTATTACCTACTTACTTGCCACACCATTCAAATGTAATAATAATCTCTTCTTTTAAATAGATTTTTTNCCATTCAAATGTAATAATAATCTCTTCTTTTAAATAGATTTTTTTTTGTTTTCTAGCTTTAGGAAAGCTGGTAAACACAAAGAGAAAAAATATGCCTTAAAAATATACAGTGAGAAAGTTCATCGCTGTGTTGGGAATATATAGGTATAAGCAAGTTTTTAAAAATATGCAAATTGCTTAAAATTTTTTTATTTTTTATTAAAACGACTATTCTAAAAAAAGAGAAGCAAAAGCAAGCTTAAAATATTTTTGTAGCCAAAAAGCCGTGTGAACAAAAACAGGTAGTAATTATTTTAGTAGTACAAGCGTATACGTATATGTATGTATGTACATCGAATCCAGATATTTCTATATTTTAAACTGGCTGTATTACTGTATTTTCTGAGCATTTTATTTTTGTCTCCTTTTTATTCCAAATTTTCACCCAACGTGTTATTTATACGTTATTTATGTAGATAGTCATGAGCATTGAGAAGAGAAAAAAAACAGGAAAGTAGCCCACCCAGCATTTGGTCCCTTTTTTTCACCAACCACTGTTGTTCCCTTCCCTTCTTCTTGCTTGCTCTCTTTTTTGCTTTCACTTTCACGAACAAAGGTATTATCCCATTCATTCCAAAAAAAGAAGAAGAAGAAGAAGAGAAAAAAAATTCATGCGAAGGGAAAAAAGAAGCAGCAGAGAAATAACGAATAGAATAATACTACTCACTACGTGTTAGGGAAAGGGAAAAAAAGAAAGCAAAAAAATAAAAAATCGAGCAGCCATACATACATATTTTTTTTTGTAGTCAGTTGCCTATTTACATATACAAGGAAATTGAATCAGAGCCACTGATCCTGAAAGCAAAAAGGATATGCTGTGAGTCATTTTTTCATGTCTTTTATATATTTTCTCTCTTTTCTCTTTCCTTCTTTTTTGAAAAAAAAAAAATATATATAAACGCACTGGAGGAAAGCAGAGTGCCATGTTCAGATAGTAGAAACTATATACATATATATACAGCTATATATATATATGCATTATACATGTAATCACATTTAAGTTATATGAGTATATTCTATTTTATATAATCGTTTTAGCTCTCTACCATGCCATTGTTTTATTTCTGTCTTGCAGCTTTTTTGGGGCCATTTTTCTTCCGTTGCTGCTGCTGCTGCTGCTGCAAGAAAAAAAAATAATCGTATGAATGCTTCTTCTTCTTCTTCTTCGTCCTCATATACACGATGTTGTTTTCTTTACCATTTGTCTGAATAGGTTTCAACGTAATGCACCTTGAGTTAAGTGCCTGCCTGCCTGCATACACCACGAGCACATTTATATTATGTGTTGGTGGTGGTGGCGGTGGCGGTGGTGGAGGTAACACTTTAAAGCGACTGTGTGGATAATCTTTTGTGACGTATAAAAAAAATATGCAAACTGACTATGGTAAGGTCCGCACTGTCTATATATATATCTATATATATACCTATCTATATATATAGCGTGTACGTATATACCGAAACAGGTCATTGGTTCCGAATTTCACACCAAAGCATATTTGTAATAAGAACCGAGCAGCAGCAAAATACGCTCTCACGAGGCTTCTTTGTCTTCATCTCATTTCTCACATAAAAATGAATACAAAGAGGGAAGAATAATATATATACATTGGTTGAGCACATAAAAAAAGGGAACAGGTATAGGTATGTAGTAGGTATGTATATACAGTCAGCAGGCTATATAGATGGATACAGACAGCCTTGGCACAAGAATAAAAAAAATAAGGACTCTCATTCTTTTTTCTCTCTCTCGTTTTTTTACAGTCTTTCTCATTCTTTACCATTTTGAAATGGAAAGGAGAAGAAGAAGAAGAAGGAAAGTTTATGAATAGGTGCTAAAATAGCAAAAAGAAAAAAAGGAAGAGAAAGCATTAAAAATGTATTTTTATATGTGAAGTGAACACACGTTTGTACATTTTCAATGTTTTTTTTATTCGAAGGGACCACCACCACCACACAGTTTTTTTTGCAGTGGCAGCAGCAGCAGCACACAAATGAATGGAAACGACAGAAAAAATATACACACAAACTATACAGCACAGTCATGCCTAAAGTCTTCCATGCCAGAGAGACAAACTTGAGAATAACAAAAAAATACGAAATCTCCGAGAGGAAAATTCTTAAAGGGGAAAAAGGGATAACAACAAGAGAGAGAGAAAATAAGTTCAAGAATACTTTCTCTGTCTCTATTTTTTTTTAGCTAAATTTAATATGACAAATAGTGACACGGAAAATTTTAACGGTACACATATAAAACGTATACTATATATGTATACACACAACTATATTTAGTTAGACATGCATGTAGGTATACACATTTTTTACTTTCTCTTCTTAAATAAAATGTCGATATATATTTTTTCTTGTGAATGGCAGCATCGGTTGTATCGACACAAAAGGGAAAAGCAAACCCAGTAGAAAAAAATAGCGTGTGTGTGTGTGTGTGTGCTGCCAGTGCAAATACACAGAGTTATCCCTTCTTCTTCTCTGTTTTTAAAGCAGGACAAGGACAATAAGATATAAGATGAGCAAGGAAGGACCCTTTGAAAAATTCTGTGCTGAAGGGAAAAAGAGTAATACTATCTTTCTTGCTACTATTTACTTGCCTTTTTTTCTCTTGTTCTCTTTTTTTCTCTTGTTCTCTTTTTTTCTAATTCTACAACAGCTTCTGGATAGTGTGTGGTGCACACAGTGTTCTCTCTTATTTTTTTGTATTCATTTTGAGGTTTTTCTCTGGTAGTGGTGGGGGGAGGAAGAATGGGAGGGAGGGAGGTAGGTCTTAAGTAAACTTTACTGTGTGCAGTGAATTCGTCAACAGAGAAAATAGCATATATACCACCACCGCCGCCATACCAGAGACCACCGGTTTTTTTTTTCTTCATAAAATTCCTTTCTTTCATCCGTGCTCATCATAGAAGCAGTCAAATATAAATAAATACACTGCTTCTTTTCATTCCGCTCTTCTTTTCTTTCTCAAGACAGCACAGCGTTATATTCTTCGTTGTTCCTCCCTGTTTTGTTTTCTTAACTTGTTATCTCTCCAGAAAAAAAGGAATCTTACCAAGGAGAAAAAACACACACACACACACATGGATGATAGGAGAAAGTACCACATAAAAGAGCCCTTTTTGCATTCCTTTCTGATTAAAAGAATTCAGCTGGACGAAAAAACCATTTCGCTTACTTTCTCTCCTTTGCTTGTACACACACACACTCTCTCTCTTTTCTTCATCTTCCTCTTTTGTTCCGTCGTTGTCCTCGCATCCGCCATTTTTATTGGTTTTAGTGAAAGAATGAAAGCTACAAAAAAAAATTTACCATGCTACTACTACTACAATGTGTGACAAGTGTTTGTTGTCAGTTTTTAACTAAAAGTAGAGAAAAAAAACAACAACATGTCTCTGACTTTTGATACGTTCCCATTTACTATATGTTTTATTATTATTTCGGATGACTATATATGTGGCAGACACACTGATTCTATTTCAAGTGGTTGTCATTTTACCGTTGTTGTTGTTGTTGCTGCTGAGTTTATTGGAAACTTGAGATGTGACTAGGGTCCTACTTTTACGTGCACTACGCAGAAAAAAAGTACCCCAGACCATCACCACCACCATCAACGGCAAAGCAAAAAGGAAACAAAGTATATTATTATTATTATAACAAAACCAACTTTCCCTTTTTTTCTAGCCAGCTGCAAGTTTACACATTTTAGTGTACATTTTGTAATATAGATATATATATACATATATATATAAACAACACACAAAAAAGAGAAAAGTGGAGGAAATAAAATAAAA
>JAHZMT010000109.1:0-24049 GCA_027743785.1 Sinhomidia bicolor
CTTAACCACTTTGTTGGATCGTGGAATTTTTGGATCGCCTGACCACATTGACAGAATTTATTTGTGTAAAAATAAATACACCTAATATACCAAACCACTGAAGGTTACTTTTTATTATTTACTTATCACCACTGCTGTTTTTATGATTAGATGTGCTGACAGCGTGGAACATACAACCTTCAGGACAAACATTTAGTACCAATTCCCCATGGAACAAGGTACAAGATATACTAACGGCAAAATATAATTAGTAGTAACATAATCACTCACTAGTCATTGTTAATTTGTTATTATGTATTTAAAAGAAATGACTCACTCCAAAATTTATTCAAGTTCATAAATTTGTAGTAAGATTTCATATTTTAAAGTAACACTGTACTTTTGTTTTGATAAAATCTTTATATTGTTTTCAACTGCACAACCAGCAATAAACGCACAGTGGTGACATTAGTGAAAGTTGTGTCATTTCATGTCAAACCGTTCAAATTCGCGAATCTCAACAAAATCAAAACAAACCGTAATTTATTCAACTAAGACAGAATTATTTGTATTGTTTAATGTTTATTAAATGATTAGTAGTCTCCTTTAATTTTCACATAGTTATCTCCAACGTTTTCAAATTTTAAATTTTCTTACAATTAAACCAATTTATAGTACTGTAGGTTTCATTTTCAACCCGCTGGCAGCAGCATACGAAAAATGTAAAGAGATTTAAAATTGGATTAGTAATGTTGATGAGATGATGATAAAACCATTCACACAAACAGCAAAAGTCCACACAATTCCACATTGCATTTTGCACTCTCTTAGTCAGTCCATCCACAAAAGTGCAAAGTACATATATGCCTACTAAACACTGGTATTACCACAACACAGACAAGTACGGGGCTGTCCATGTTGCACAATGCCGTAATCAAAAATATTAAATCAGCTTTGGTTTATCAGCCGACGTCCAAGCATACAGTATGAACAAGCCCTAATTGAAGTGAGTAATGCAATACTTCTACGTAAACGAAGAAGCGGATGCTGGCTTGCCTGGTTCAATGAATGGAATGAATGAACGAAAATGAAGGTGTCTGCTGCTACTGGCATCGCCTGATCAGGTAAAAGAATTCTCGTGAAGTTCAGCCCCACCAACACCGCCACCACTCAAATGACACGTTACCATATGGCTTTTCTTTGACGCAAGACTTTTTGCTCTCTTTTTTGCACCTCTCTGGCGTTTGGCTGATGAAATACCTGAAGAGTTTAAGATAATATTCTTTCTTGTTGCAGTTTTGCCGACACACACTTGTTCCGGGTTGTGTTCACACCTGTGGTGGTAACAAATCTTTTTGCTGGGCTTTAAGAATTTTTTAAAGAAATTTTACCAGTGCATTTTTGGCATGAAAGAGTGAGTAGTGCTTTATTAATCAACCCAAAGTGACACGTGTATTGTCTAGATAAATGGTTGCAGACCATCTGGGAGAGTTGTTGTGAACAGATTATAATTTAAAAGCGTTTAGACGAAAGTGTTCCTGTTTTCAGTATTGTAATTTTAGTATTTAGTTTGTAGTGATTCGATTTTGAAACAATGGCTGCTACAGATGGCAACGTTAATGGGGAGTCGGCACTTAGTGTGGACCGGAAGAAGCAGTTGATTACAAGAAATCTGCAGGAAACGTTGGGAGAGGATAGACTTAATAATTTGCTGAAGGAGCGTGATATACGGGTATGGTATAAAAAATTGATTGTAGGATGTTTGATTATGATGACATGACATTATGGTCAAATTATGGTATGGTGTATAAATCTAGACTATTTTGTACTTTTTGCAATTAGGCTCAGTCCCATTCGCGAGCAATTCCAAGCTTCCAAAGAACTCCAGGAACTGACGAAAAAAGCTTATCCAGATCCTTCCAAAATGGGTTAGTAATATGAACAAAAATCATTGGTTAATTTTTATGAGTTAGGAAATTATTAATATTTATCTATTTTTTGTCTCTAGTCAAAGAGGATTTTCTTGGACCACACAAGTTGGATATCCGTGTTGGAAAAATTGTGGAGGTGGAAAAACATCACGAGGCGGATTCCCTTTACATTGAAAAGATTGATGTTGGTGAGCCCGAGCCCCGAACCATTGTCAGCGGCCTTGCCAATTTTGTTCCAATTGAGGAAATGAAGGACAGATTGGTGGTCGTGCTGTGTAACCTGAAGCCAGCTAAACTTAAGGGTATCATGAGCGCTGGAATGGTACTATGCGCCTCCAAGGAGGATCCCAAAGATGTCGAGCCCCTGCATCCTCCAACAGGGTCTGGTGCTGGAGATCGTATTGTAGTAGAATCTTATGAAGACGGCACTCCTGAAGAGGTGCTCAATCCTAAAAAGAAAATTTGGGAGAAATTGCAAGTCGAGATGAAGGTGAATTCAGAGGGCAAAGCACAATGGCAAGGCAACGACTTGATGGTAGTGGGTAGTGGAGGTACAGTTACCGCAAAAAAATTAAGTAACGTCCCGATTCGGTAAATATTATTGTTAAGTAGGCAACTTGATAATACAAGCATAATATTTATTTTTAATTACTGGTTATTACGGTTCCTGCAAACTACGATTAGTATGTAATCCATTAGGTTTTTTAAAATATCGCGTAATTATTATTATTATTACTATTTGCAAAAAAACAAAGTTATGTATACCTGCCGGTGTGAACGTATTCAGAAAAAAATGATAAATCAAAAAAATTCAATCTATTCATTATTTATCCTCATCATCGCATCGCCACTGCGGTTGTTTTCAAAATAATTTCTGTACTTCAGCAAAAATATGGATTGTTTTTTTTTCGGATTTTTCATTTAATTTTACCATTTAACTACCTATATCTCTATCATCTCTTTTTTGAGTGATTTGAAAACTTCTACGTTTCATTTAATAGTCTGATAGTAAGCAATAAATGTAAGTGTACGTGTAAGTTTTTAACATTGTAAGAATTCAAATTAAAAAAATTGGGACACATTTAATTCTGCAATTTTATCTGCGTGCAAAATCAACTTTTTCTTTATAACTATAGCATTTTCTTCTCTGGTACATACCATACAGAGGTTGTATTATTTTCTCAGAAATAAAATGTTTTAAATTTTTCTGCAGCAAACTATGTTTTTAAATTTGCAGCAAAGTGTGAGGTGGATGTAGTAACAATTATACAAAATGCTTCATACCTGTTGTAAATTACAAATTTCATCAATCCTGCTGGTTCGGATACAATTACCTATAGTATATATGCATATCTGATAGTAGCGCGTTTATTAAATCTTGATGCTTTCCTCTACTAGCTACTATTTCCTAATTTACAAAATGTAACTAACTACCTATGTGGATTATGTAGCAGCACATTTTCGAAATTTCATTCTTAAATTAATAAAATTGTGAGTTTTAATTTATATGCAGATTGAATTTAGAATGTTTTTAAGTTTTAGCTAGAATACTAGTAATAACTGTCACAAAACAACGTAAACATATTACTCCAATTAAATATTTTTTTTGTATCAAGTCTCATTATAAAAAGTAATAAATAAAAATAAGATAAAAATATTGGCATTTAAATCAAATAAATATTGTTTTAATTTTAAAATATTTTTTTGTTTGTTCAGCATATGCATTATAAACCTGGATTCTGGATATAATTTTGTTTGTTTAGAGCGTCGTAACGGTTCAGTACGTACGCCCACGACATGCATTGATACCAAAAAAACCTACTTCATTTCATCTCACGAGCAATTAGAATCAGAACAAATAACAGAAAAAGTGAAATATAGCTACTGAATACAAAATAATTAATCATTACAGGTGTACTCATACGCGTTTCATCGTTTCACCTAAATTAGCCAACTCGGTATTATTTAGCCGGTAATCTGTACTCAGATCAATGTTACGAAAGCAGCCTTATCTGTCTCTACACTCACAAATTGGCCTTTTCTCAGTCAGTCAGTATTTACCACATGTGCGCTATTATTTTTTCCTCTTGAAAACCTGTTTAGTTGCTTTTTATTGTCCACTCTGCATTATTTTTGAATCAATGAACAAAGTCAAAGGTCAAAAGTACGTATATATTTTTAATATATTGTATCCATAGGTTCTTTATCATTATCATAGACTAATAAGAAGATTGTTCGTATTGTGAATATTTATCGACAATCATGAGCTTTTTATGTAAATTGTTATTTCTTCGAATGCGTACTTTTGCTACTTTGATTTTATCTCTTTTCATGTAATTTTAATGAATAATATGAATTTGTTTACATTTTCTTCCCCATTTTGTATGTATGTCAGTAGCTTTTAAACGGGACGTGACGACAATGATAAGCCAAGACATGGTGGTTATAGATCGTGTGCAGCATATTATTGCTGATGCGGCATGTCACTGAACCTTACATGATAAAAACCAGCAACAGCAGCATTCATTCTCTGTCCGTACTCTGTATGTACATACATCTTCAAAAACATCTCTCTCCAAAACTCCAACATTATCAAACAATTTTTTATCTACTTCCTATACACTTTCTTTTTCTGCAGCTGGAGAACCCCATGTCAAGCAAAAGCTGAGAAGACTGAGTAGAGAGTAAGCCATGTGTATACAGTATACATGCAGAGGCAAAATTCTCAGAACATTTTGTCATCATTGGAGTAGTTGTTGGATGGAGCCGACCGCGACACAACAGTAAACGACAGGCAGAAAGATCCAGTGCCTTTGTGCGTTTTATTTCGTTTCTGCAAAAAAAGTAAACTTTTTTATGATGACGTACATGCAATTGTAAACATGTTCCATTCAGCAGGCTTACTTCTCGTGACGTTGCCGTTTTCACGTAAAAACAGTAGAATCATTATTATCTATATCTATATATTTTTTACCGTCTGTCCGTGTGTGTGTGTGGGAGGAAGGGAGGGAGGGAGAGGGTGAAACAGCACAAGACGAAGAAGTGCATGGATGCTTGAGGAGATTCATGTTGCTTGGCTGAGGAAATATACTCTTCTCTCTGGAGCAAAGAGAAAAACCGAGAAAGCGTCATTATCATCGTTTTTTTCTCTCTCTTATTTTCTTGCTGCCATACTTACTTCCTCTTTAATCTTCAAAGAGAAGTCGTCCGGAGCATATCGGGATTTTGTGCGTGTTCGGAACCCGGGAGTGCTCATAATAATGCAAAGTAAGCGAGCAAAGCAAGAAGCTTATTATCTTGTGGTTGTTGCGTTTTTTGGTATACCTATTATATGTAGTTTATATATGCATGATTTTTTGTAACAACGCAAAAGAAAGCTAAGCATCTGTTATAAACGTCGCATCTGTTGCTCTCTCTCCTCCAAATTTCTCGGACGATTCCTTCCTCCTTAATTCCCCTTTTCTGAAAAAAATTACAGTGTGTACATAGTAGAGTAACAACAAACTCATTATATTTTCCTAGCATACCTATTTTTGTACAAAGAAGAAGAAAAAAAAATCTTTTTTTCTTTCTTTTTTTATATATTTTTAGCTGTAACGACATTGATCACTGCAAGCAGTAATGTTAAAATGAGAAAGGGCTCCGGTGGCTCTGGAGCTGGTTTGTATAACAACGTACTTCATCATCCACAACTTCAACAGCATCATCATCATCTTCAACAACAGCAACAACATCATTCTCAGCTTCTTGCAGCAGCAGCATCCGCGGCCACCTCGGGAGGTGTTGGACCGATAATCCCCCCACATTTGCAGCAGCAATTTCATCATAATTTGCAACAGCAACAACAACAGCAGCAGCAGCAGCAACAACAACAACAACAGCAGCAGCATTTGCAACAACAAAGTAGCATGGTACAGCAAAGAGTGACCCCTGGAGGGGGAGGTGGTGGGAGGGTGTTTGTGAATAATCATCACCATCATCCTGCACAAGTTGCAGGAGGTAATCCATATTTGCATCATCATCCTCCCGGAGGTGGGCCTCCAATGGGAGCAGGACCAGTTCAGTTTAATCACCAACTGCATCATCATCCTGGGCAAAGACCGTTGATTCCACATGGAGGTGCGGGATTTGGATCGCATCCAAGTGGTATGGGCCAAGGACTGAATTTGGGGGCGTCTTCGCAGTCGCAACATGGTCAGTATGGAGGAACTGTGGCCAATTGTGGTATAAACTCGCATTTTGGGACTAGTGGTGGTAGTGGGCAAAGCGGACCCGGTTCTGGTGCAGGATCTGGTCATTCAAGTAGTGGGGGTGGGGATTTGCCACCTGTAGAAACAGTTGTGGCAAGGTTAGAAACAGCCTGTAGACTTTTACATGGGATTGGAGGCAACAATACCCGCGTTGCAGAGATATCGTCAGAAATTCAGATTTTATCAGAGGACCTGAGAAGAGTCGGGGCAATGCTGGAAAATACATATCCTGAGGTTTTGGATAGAGTTATGAGTTCAATGAGGGATGCGTCTGCGCAGCCTTGCTTGCCACCCAGTTTAAGATTAGCCATTTTTGAATTAGGTAAAAGGAGCTCCGTTTTAAACTACAATATTTGTTTAAAATAATTCTTGCAAAGAGTTCAATTTTGTATTTTTAGTGGAATTAAGGGCAAGCAAGTGGATATTGCCCAGTGATAGCTCCAATTACTATAGGCAGCGACGAAACTTAAATGTAAGAAAAAATATTATGGATAAAATGTTTGGGGTAATAAGCGAATGTTAATTTTTATTCATGCAACTTTTGTGAAAAACGTAAAATAGGATGCCGCTGCACCAGCAGATGCACTACAAGATGACCGTTCTGGTCGAAACAGTGCAACTAGTGGAATGGTCACAAGTGGTAGTGGTGGAGCTGGAGGGACAAGTCAAGTTACTGTGGTAGTCACTGGTGCCGCTCCCGGAAGTGCCAATAATAATAATAGTCCTATTAAACCTGAAGCAATATTTCCCGTAGTTGGTGGCGGTGGTGGTGGTGGACCAAATAGTTCATCATCACCAAACAGCAGTCAAGGGGTGGACTTGGACTCTCCACCGCAACCACAACCTGCAAAAACATATCGAGAGGAAATTGTCATTAAAAATTCGGATTCAGGGAAAGGTAACGTTTGAGCAAACCGATTGCTTATTTGAATATATAGTTGGAAAATAGTTTATTTAATTTCATGATTTTAAAAATAAAACGTTCGATAATTATCGTTCGAAAGTGATGGGCGTGAGGGGAAGACGAGTTCATCTGATTGAAGCCATTAGCGATACGATTATATCATTCGAAAAAGGTTTGATAAAAAATGTTCCAAACTGTTTTTTTGCGCCAAGTTAACTTTGAATGGAGTGTCAAGTTATTAACGTGTTAAAATATTTAATCCTTAAATAACTGAAAGAGTTGAGTTTTGCTATACTACCACGAACCTAGAAAAATACTTGTGTGTTCTATTCACGGCAGCAATTAGCTGTTATTGACAATTTAAAAAATAGTAACATTTTGTGGCCGTATACTCTATCGAAACAACAGACTAATCATCTTTTTTGTCGAGTGTCATAAAAATAAGGGTTGCTGTGAGACACATAATTTAATATTTGTCACTAAAATATTTAAATGATTATTTTTTAGTTGCCCCCACTGCCAAGGAACGTGTTCTTTCAATTAACGGATATTCACAGCAGTCTATCAAGTGAGTTGATATGATTTATTGGGACATGAAATATTTTTTAGTTGCCCCCACTGCCAAGGAACGTGTTCTTTCAATTAACGGATATTCACAGCAGTCTATCAAGTGAGTTGATATGATTTATTGGGACATGAAACGAATCAAATATATTATGAAAAGAGTAGAAGAAAAGCCCGATTCATGCGAGACGCGTGCTTGCTTGCATGCACATTGCACATGCACGCATCAAACAGATGACAACAAATCGCTTGTGTCTAGTTCTAGTGTCATGTCTAGCTAGCTATAGCTTATATGGCTAGATTTGGAAATTTGCATGCGTGATTTCGTTGACTCACCGAGCAATATTTTGTTAGTGCATTTTTCTCAAACTCACGAAAAAGTGAAACGTTTTCCGTATCCTTTTTCTTGTTTATGCCCCGCTCTTTTTAAAAATGCTTCCGGAAGCAGTTAAAAGGTACCAGAAGACGAGTAAATCTGGAAGGGTAACAACGTTTGAAGTTAACAGCTTATCAAGTAGACAAGTGATGGACAGAAGTAGTAGTTGCATAGAGCTAGAAAAGAGATTAAATGAAGCCAACAGAGAGGAAGAGAACGGAAAGACTGTGTGTTTTGTTTATGGTTGGGAAACTTGGGGGGATTACGGTGATTTTAATGATAGCGAATTTAGTAGCGATGATGATGAAATTAACAGTCACCATGTTTTCGTAGAAGGGAATCATAATGATGGAGAAGCTGGAAGTTGCAGTAGTGGTCCGGTAATTAATTATTCGATTAATAAATGCAGCTTAGCAAAGCAACTGATTCAAGAGACTATAACCCGGAACGCTTCCCCAGTTCTTGATGGGATGGTGCTACCCGGTTCCACATCACCGGCTGGTGCTACTGGTGACTTTGATCTTTCCGGTTTGGTCGGTAGCGGTGCGCTTGTGGATGACGCCGAGATGGCACTGAAACGGATGCAACTGCAAACGTCTTCCTCGGGTGGTGGTGCAAGTTCATCAGGGGGAACAGCAAGTAGTAAACTACTAGACCAGGGATCTCCTCACCACCACCATCACCCCCACACTTCTTCCCATTTTGCGTACACTGTGACTTTGGGGGAACACTCCATCAAAATCTTGGGTGATGACCTGCAGTATGTTCAAGAGGCCAAAATGGCTTTGGACGATTACTTTTTGCAAAAATATCCGGACTTATTTTGTGCCAACTTAAATGGAATTGAGGATGTGGAGGAAGAAGACGAAGAAGATGACGATGAAGATTTTCATGATGGAGAAAATGGTTACCAGAGGTACGATAGGGAGACGCTGCTAAGTCTCTCCATAGTGAGAACGCCTCCACCAGACTTTTCACACTTGGAACCTGACATTAGAGGGAATTTTGTGTTAGAGGTAAGGCCAGATAATAAATTTTTAACTCATGAATATCCTTAACTGAATTTCAAAATAAAAATTTAAAATGAAACTTCAATATAATCTGATGTTTTCAGAAACCTCGTCAATTTGACCTGGAAAAGTTTGCCAGAGAGACACATTCAGTTATCACTACATCGGCAGCTACAACAACAACTTCAGCAATAGTCGCCGCCACTACTACTACTTCGTCGGCATCAAACACCGTCGTCACCGCAACCACCACTGTTAATCAAGGAAATTCTGCTGCTACTTCATCCAGCAGTAACAACAACAACGGCAACAAAGCTACTGCTGACGTTTTACCTGGTTAAATAGAGTGTATCAAAACTTTTCTTTCGAAATTAATCTTTACTGCGCTAAAAATCGCAATTATAAAAATCATCATGGTGCCGATGACTACTACTAGATTATTATACACATATGAAATTGAATGAAATTATAATGGATTTTAATTCGTACCATCCATATCAGTTTTTCATGCAATTTGAATCAATTTATTGTACATGTAATAATCGATTTTAGATGTAAGGCGCAACAGATTAGTTTTAAAATAATTTTATGAAAACATTCAATCTTGTTAAAATAGAAAGATAAATATGAAATATTTATTCAATGTCAATTTTTCGATTTTTTTGTAAGGAAGAAACACACTGCGCTGCTAGTTTAAATTTACTTCCACACAGTCAGTTACTATAATATAACATTTAACCTATGGCATATATATTTAAAAAATATTAATAATTAACTAACGAAATCACTAAAAAATATTTTAGACGGATAAAAAGATTTAACCTAAATAAATATGCTGATAAACTAACAACGGAAAAATTTGTTATGACATTCAATTCAACCAAATTGAATGTTATTAAGAAAATTTAATAAACAATATATAAAATCTTAAAATGTTTTGTAAAATGTAAAAGGTTTTAAATTTTTTTAAACAAGTCAAGTTACTACAAATGACCCATTATAATCTTCCCTAAGACAACCTCCTGGCAACAGAAATTTAAACTTCTCCATTTGTTGTACCACGTAACCTGGTATACCTACAGTGGACGCTATTCTTTTCATTTTGCCCGAGCGAGCGATAAAATCCTTTATAGAATATGCTTCAACGGGAAGCTCAAAAACATCAATACCTTCGCAAATTTTTCTTTGAATTTCGTCCGGGTACAAATATCGTTCCTGTGTAATCAAGCTACTGTGTGAATACGAGGTCATTTTGAAGATAAAGTCACTAATGTACCGAAAACAGAATGAGCAATGCCACCCGGAATCTGCCAGCATTTCCTTGGTATCCGGCATAATAATGTGATGATACCAAAAGGAAGCTGGATCGTAAGTGGTTATGTGAGGTCTCCAGCTCTTGGTCTGTTGCGGAAACTCAAACGAGTAGAAATACTCGTCAACAAGCAGGTGTAGCTCTCTTGGATAGCCCTTACAACTTTTCACCAGTTCTACTGATATTGCAGAAGGTATTTCATCCACATCTGATCCTATAATGAGGTCACCCGACTTTGGCCCTAAACTCTGTAAGTAGCCGGTGATATGACTCCGCATGTTTGCTTCATTTTGAAACAAAACTGTTGGATTCGGAACTAAACTTGTCACAACAAAATGTCGGATTTTCTCCTCTGCCCATGCAAATCTTTCTCGATTTTCTTGAAAGTGCAGAGGTTTCTCTTTCCCCATAAATGTTCTAGTGGCCTCAACAATCACAAAGTCATCTACAACAGACCACAACTCCTTCATTCTAATTTCCAAAATATCCAACTCAACACTAAAAATAACGGCGTCAAACACCCTTGGATTGTCACCGTCCTCTCGGGCAGTCCACCCATGATAACCACAACGTTGTTTTGGTGGTACATTCGCGGCGTAAAAGTGAGGAATTATTTTTTCAGGCCCTTTTCTTGCAGGATGACCCCACAGAGGTCGTACAAGATAATCCAAATCTCTAAAGAATGTTTTTCTATGGTATAATATATACAAAGTGACTAGCAAAATTATCGGGATTAAAATCTTTCTCCATACGTAAACTCGAAGCAGACACTGCTTCAAGTTTCTACTCCCCGACGAAATTCCAAATTTACTACGACGCATGGCTATGATAGCTCATCAAATAAGAATAACCTAATTTAATGCAAATTTTCTCGTAACTTTGCTGCATGTGTTAAACCGCAACTAATTATTACTACAACAAGCGGAATTTAATGCGGTTATCATTCATTTCATATATTTGCTTTCCTTATCGTAATTCTCCTCATCCTTCCTTTTTTATCAATGCAATGCAAACAGATAAGCCATACAATTGCGTCAGACAGAACACAGCACCACAAAAAACGGGAGAACAAAGCTTTACTACATTTTTGCAACAAAAAAGTTATAAAAGCAGTAAAATCAAAATTCCAGCTTGCGCGACATCTAACAACAAAATACTAAACCCAAATATCATGAAAGCCCCGTTTTCAAAGAAATAGCCCATTCATCAACCACATCCACCATTGTCAAGGAAATCCCCAACAACTTGAGTCACGTTTCCCTGGACATTTTGCATGAACGGCCTCTTCAGCTCTTCTCTCTTTTCTCCACCACCACCTTTTCTCCGCTGCTGCTGCTGCCAAACTCTCTTCATCATATCATCGAATCATCACACAGAGCTGAGCTGAGTGAAAGAAAATCATTGCGAGGAATGAATGAATGGACGTACCGAGAGATTTGACGATGATGATGATGATGATGAGATGAGCAAACAGTAAAGAAGAGAAAAAGCAGCAGTATACCTTTCCACACTAGTCCATTTTTTAAGAGTACCCTTTCATGCTATTGCCATACCCATCCATGTATACTTTTTTTCCTTTTTTACTCTCATTCAGCTAGCTCACCGCAGTAGCACTATACTAGAGAGAGCCGATACGGCTTTTTACTCAGAAAAAAACCGAGAGAGCCGACAAATACATGGATAGGTATTGTGTCCTGTTGTCTTTTTCCTGAGCGTTGACAAGATAGTCGAGACAAAAAATCAGCAGCACAACAACAAGCAGTAGTAGAGTAGCTTCTTCATCTTTTTCCTGAGAAGAGAGAAGCAGTAAAACACAGCAGAGAGCAGGCAGGCAGCAGTAAAAATAATAAAAACAGACTTGATGATGATGGTGGTGGACGGTGGTGGTGGTAGTAGTACACAACATACACACAGTGTAAACTTGGATTAATATTAAAGTAGCGCTCGCTCAGTAACCTTAAAACAGTTTAAAATAAATAATAAATAATAATAATAATTAGTTAGCCAAGCAAGCATGCAGGATGATAAATATTGGTTATGTTTGTGTGTGTGTGTGAGAGAGAGAGAGAAAGTAATTTAAATTGGATGGGAAGATAAATGTTGAATGTGGAGTTTAGTATTTTTTATTTAAAAGTTGGCAGTTGGCAGTGTGCAATAATAATGGTTAATACTGACTGGCTGGGCTGACTGACTGGATTATTGAAACTGATGATGCCTGAAACGTATTGTTTGTTGGTAAACAATTGAAACACCATCAGCAGTTTATGTGGTATGAACATCTTCCACAAGAGAAGTAAGTGGTGGTTTATTTGCAAGTGGTACACAAACAAACACGGGTTAATTCTTGGAGATGAATTATTATTATTGAATAAAAAAAGATTTTAAAACGAGAAGACTGATTTTTGTTTTGTTGGAACAACTGTTGAGACATCAGATTGTTGTTGTTGGAGTTTCATACATGTATGCTGACAGCCAAGTTTCTCCCAACAGTAATAATACCAAGACATTTTTTATTGAATCATATTATCAGTCAAAAATATCTGTGTGAAGAAGAAAATGTTTTAGTAGTATCAATAATTGACATCTGATTATTTTTGAAGCATCACCTCAGTGCCGTGTGAAGTCGAAATGGGCTAAAAAGTTAAGTTGCTAGTGGGTAGTGTTGGTGGAGAGGTTTTTGTATTTGTTTCATTGTTGAATGGAGAACGCTCACTGGGCTCTGATAATAGGTGGCGATGAGCTAAAGTTAATTTAAATTAGTGCACTACACTACTGGACAATACGTAAGTGTATGCTAAAGTGTGAAGGGGGTCATAGTGGTAGTTAATAGTTATAGGAATTGATTTTTTTCTGAAATTAATAAGCTTTAGCAGTTGAGAAATGATTAGTGTATTTTAAAGTGGAGAGCAGTGTTGAAAAAGCTTGTGTTGGTGAAAATTGGGTAGGGGAAGAGTGTGATTAGTTAATAGTTGTTTAAAAAATTGTAACTACGAAGTATACTGGTCACAGGAAGGAATCAAGCACCATGTCCGACATGGATGCTGTAAATTCCTTCAACGCGGAGGTAAAAATTATATAGCAAGATTATACATGTGATTTGTGAGTAAAATGAGGCCAAGTTGAATAATAATATTCTATTGTTTTGCATTTTTAGCTTCAGTCGTTATACGACGTGAAGCCTCCGATCTCCAAAGGAAAGATGACTTCCATAACACGAGCGGCCTTGAAAGCAGTAAAACTTTACAAGCATGTTGTTCAAAGTGTGGAAAAGTTTATCCAGAAGGTGAGTATTTTATATTGCTGATTTGTATCATAACGATAACTATGTTTTATAGACAACGATAACAAAACGTTTTTTTAAAATTACAGTGTAAGGCCGAATACAAAATCCCTGGTCTATACGTGATCGACTCAATAATTCGCCAGTCTCGTCATCAGTTTGGTCCAGAGAAGGACGTGTTTGCACCTCGTTTCTCTAGGAATATTCAAACCACCTTTGTTCATCTCTACCGTTGTCCTGAGGAAGATAAGGCGAAAATTATTCGAGTTTTAAATCTCTGGCAGAAAAATAGAATATTCAGTCCGCAAGTGATCCAGCCTTTATTCGATCTCGCTGATCCACAAAATCCTATTTGGGAACAGATTAACCAAAATTCCAACTCTGAATCGGGTGGAGGTCAAAACAATACCGGTTTAAATAACTCAAATTCTGGTGGTGGTGGTAATAGTGGTAGTGTTGGTGGATCGTCAAATAATCCTTCCTCAGGATTTCCTTCATTACCTTCGGTTCACTTCAATAAAAAAGTTCTTGACTTTGATTATGGTGATGGGGACGACGACGGTATCGGTAGTGGAAAGCCTTCAGAATCTTCTTCTAACAATCCAAATGCTGCCTCAAGCAGTGGAAACAACAACACAGGAGGACCGTTGGATGCCTTGGGAAGCATTTTATCAAATCCAGAAATTCTCCGGCAGCTACAAACACTTCAAGAACAAATGGCTGCTGCAGCAGCTGCAGCTTCCTACGCTGCTTCCACTCCCGAGCAGGAACGTCAGCGAAAACTCGCCGAGCTTTCGAAACAAGAAGCCGCGTTCGACCAGCGTCTGGCAGAAACGGTAGCCAGGCTCCCATTTGCAAAAGACTGTGAGTTGCCTTTGCCGCCCGACGGCGACTCCCATGGAGATGGAGTGGATCAAAATTCAAATCAATTGGGCTCTTCAGCTGGAACCTCTTCCAACCCTAATGTGCTCCTACCTCCTCCATTTTTCCAGCAGTTGGCCGAACAACAAAATCATCATCATCAACAGCAGCAGCAAAGCCAACAACAGCTTCAAAATCTTTTTAGAAATATTAACGTTGCCGGAGGAGGGCAGACACAAAATCCATTCGGTCTACAGATGCCGTTTCCAATTCAAGGAGTTCCCCCTCCAAATTTCCAGCAACATCAGGACACTTCCTCTTCATCAGTGCCTCATCATAGTTTGTTTGGTGGACAAGATAACAATGCATTTTTCAACCATTTGAACAATACTGCCGCAGCCAACAACCAACATCTTCCGCAAATTTCAATCAGTCAGAAAATTTACGAAGAGATTGACTTGTGCGAAGAAGACTCGAAAGAAGATGGGGTAGCCGCTGCCCAGCGATCCGCCGACAGGGAAAGAGATCGATCTGGCAGAAGCAAACGATCCCGATCTCATGAGAGACATGACAGTAGTCGACGTGGAGGAGCGAGGCGGTCAAGTAGATCCCGATCTAGATCACGAGATCGGGGTAGGTCGAAACGAGGTTATAGATCTAGATCAAGAGAACGAGCCAGGGAAGAAAGAGAAAAGGAGAAGGAGCGACAAAGAAAAGGACTCCCTCCGTTGAAACGGGAACATTTAAGTATTTGCTCTACAACATTGTGGGTTGGTCATTTGAGCAAGCTGGTTAGCCAAGAGGAGATTTCAGACACGTTCGGGGCTTACGGAGATGTAGTTTCTATTGACTTGATTTCTCCTAGGGGTTGTGCATTTATTGTTATGAATAGAAGACAGGATGCGGTGCGGGCATTGGATAGACTAAAAAATACCAAGCTTCAGGGAAAGGCTATTACGGTATGTTGGTAACAACTGTATTTGTATTTAACCAATTAATATTTGCAGTTAAAATTTAAGGGACGATTTTTTTTTATTTTTTGTAGTTGGCCTGGGCACCTGGAAAAGGAGTCAAAGGAAAAGAGTGGAAGGACTACTGGGAAGTTAGCGACGGAGTCTCGTACATCCCCTGGAACAAGTTGAGAGACGAAACTAATTTAGAAGAATTTGAAGATGGTGGTTGTATGGACGAGGATACGTTACCGGAGTTCCTTAAAAGTGAGTTGTTTTATGGTATTAAAATTAGTATACATGTATTTAAATATTATTGAAAGTTAATTTTAACAATTACTTTCTTATTATTTTTTTTAGATAAGCCTCAACCCCCATCTGATTCAAAGTCAATGGATCCAAAGACATTAATGCCGCCACTGCCTCCAATGGACAACGAAAATAGCCAAGACAGTAACTCTATTAGTGCAATGCCGCCTCAACCACCCTTGCCTCCGCCAACTGCACAGCAACTTATACATGGACTTCCAGGAGTGTCAGCTGGTGGACCACCGCCACCTCCAGGAGGTATTCCTTCGCTGTTAGATCCAGCAGCGTTGGCGGCAGCAATGGGACAAAAACCTAGTGATACGGACGCTAGAGAGCCTCAAATGACACCTGCGCATTTTGGAATGGGCCGTAAGAAAACATTTCAAAATGTGAACATTTTATTTTCCTTCGTGAATACAATTGTAAACCTTTACAGCTCCAGGTATGGGAATGATGCCAATGGGCATGAATTTAATGGTTCCACCTCCCATGCTGGCTGCAGCAATGGGGCAAGGGAATCCGTTCCAAGGAATGGCCAGTCTTCCAGGAATGCCACCAATGATGGGGATCCCTGGAATGGTGCCAGCACCTCAAATGCCAGTTCCTCCTGGTGGTGGACCACCACCACCACCACCTCACCATTTAGGTGCACCGGGACTTTTAGGAGAGATACCTCAGCAACCCCCAACCGGTATTCCACCACCTCAGCAGCTTAACGATTCCCTACTCAATAGCAGCAATGAAGAGTCAGCCATGTCAGCATCAGATTTGATGAGTATGGGCGGCGTTGAGGATAATGTTGTTGGAAGCAGTAAAAGGGGAAAGTAAGTTGAAATGATAGAAGAAAATAATAACATGGCAGTTTGCGTATATTTGTTTTCTTGATACAAATTTGAGAAAACGCATTAAAACTGCCAATAGTAATTCAAGGTGGTAGTTTGAGTGCAATTGAAATGTATTTCTGTAAATACGTGATTTCAATTGCATATAGATACTTCCTACAATAAAGTGATATCTCAATAATAATGAAAAGTTCAATGTGCAGTTATATACAATGTATATTAATTTTATTATAGAAAACGAAGTCGATTTGACGATCCGGAAGAGAAAATGTCTCCTTCTGGAGAAAATTCCATGGAAATGGGGAACATGTCTCCCCCGTCACAAGATCCCACACGTGGGCTTATGAAAGATGATCGACCAGTATTTGAAAGACTAAAGAGCTTAGCAGAAGGTATAACAGTGTTGTTGAACGTATAATTTTTGTAGTTTTTTACTGAATTTTTACTGAATTTTTATTTTAAAAAATGTATGCATATCTGGCCTTTTAAAATAATTTTGCTGGGGTTTTCCTTTTACAACTTTGAGTAGGTTACAGTTTTGCAAACTCTGACAAGGCGGGTGCGATTGGAGGAGCTAGTTTACTTGGAACACCTCCCGGTATTGTTGGAGGACCACGTCCACTTATGCCAAATTCATTCAGTCAAACACCTGGTCTGTTGGGAACGCGTCCACCAGTACGACCGTTATTTGGCACTCCTGTAACATCAGCGGCTGCACCACCACCTCGACATCAGAATCCAAGTGCTTGGGCTGGTGGCTTTGGTGAAAATACGGAGAATCCTTTTTTGAATCCAAATCCCAACAATCCTTTCGCAGCAGCGGCTGCATCCGCTGGAGGCAATCCGTTTGCTGGATTTGTTGGAACTGATTCTCCAGCATTTACTGTTGGAGGATCAGAAAATCCGTTTGAGATTGTTGCAAACAGTCAGCAAGGAAATCCATTTGCAGCGCTGAGCAACGACAGAGGCGGTTTTGGCAGAAGAGGAGGTTGGTCTCGAGGAGGTGATGATTGGGGTGGTGGTAGAGGTGGTCGGGGTGGCAGAGGAGGAAGAGGTGGATGGCGAGGAGGTCGTTCCAGTGGTGGTGGATGGGGAACTAATGACCAAATGGATGATCTTATGAATGAAGGTGAAGAATCTCGAGGAGGTGGATTTAGGGGTGGTCGAGGAGGCAGGGGTAGAGACAATTCTTGGGGTAGAGGCAGAGATGGGGATCGAGGTGACAGGGATAGACCAAGAAGCAGAGATGGAGATAGAGCATCTAGTGGAGGAAGACGTAGGTCCAGATCACCTTCATCACAACGTCGTGGGGGAGGAGGAGATGACGACAGGGGTAATAGGAGACGAAGAAATTCTTCCGAAAATAATGGTGAAAGACGCTCCCGTCATCGTTCCGGTGGAGATGACAGAAGGGATAATAGACATGACAGGGGAAGAAGAGACCGAGACAACAGAGGAGGATGGCAGCATCAAAATCAAGACTCCTCATCGCACCGAGATCAACAGCAGCATCAAGCTCCCCAAGAGTCAGAGTGGGAAAGTTGGGAACCTGAAGCAACGACAACAACTGCAACAAGTGGTGACGGTCCGGCTGACGAAGGATGGGAAAATTGGGATTCTGCTAGAAATGTTGATAATGAAGCGATGGGCAGCAATAACGAAGCAATGGCTGCTCAAGCTGGACAAGATAACAGCTGCTGGGAAGACGACGGTCCACCAGGTGAAGAACGGGGTAGAGAGGAGCAGACTCAAAATCATAATCACCACCAAATGCCCACGTCAAACACCAACAACGACGATTCAGAACAGTGGGATGTCAGTAATTCAAATGCCCATCATGTTGATGAGGAAGAGGAACAGCATCCAAATCAGCAGCAACAAGAAGAGGATGATCACCAGGGCAATCCTTCAAGTGACCAATTTGGTGAGGATACGGGAAATAACGAGGACGATGAATATCCAGCACAGGAGCAGGAATACGGAGACTATCAACCTCAGGAGGAAGAAAACAGCTATCAAGAAGAGGAGCATCATCATCGTCACCGTCATGAAAAACGTGGTCACCACCATCATCATCAACAACACGACAAGACTGATGGAGGTGATGAGTATGGTGGTGTTGGTGGTAGTGGTAGTTACAATGATGTTGGGGATGAGGAAGAATATGATGGAGGTGATCAAGAAGTTTATGGTAACGGTGATGAGGAGAACATTGGTGGAGGCGACGATGGCAACAATGGTGAAGGTGAAGTGTACGAAGAAGACAATGATTACTCAAATTACAACAATGACGAAGAGGTAGAAGAAGAAAATTATGGTGATTGTGCTGCGGCAACTGTTGAGGGTGGTGAAGATGACTACTACGAAGAAGAACAAAGTGAAGAGTATCTTCATAATCAGTGTACTAGTAACAACGACCAACGTGGTGGTGTTGATGATGACGGTGATAATGTCGAAGAGCCAGACTCGTCGTCTTCGTATAATAACGAAAGTGGTAAATGTACTTCTTCTTTTAATAGCAGCGAGGCTGCGGCTGCGCCTAGTGAAGAACTAAATAATGTCAACTCTATATCCTCGTAGTAGACTAGGCATTTATAGGAAGAATAATTATTTAAATTGAAATAGGCACTTATGAAATTTTTTGAAACTTTTAATTGTACTGTGAATATATAATACAATTATTATTATTATACTGTGTATGTACATACGTACTACTAGATTAAGTAGGTACACTAAAATATTATTGGTTATTATTATTATTATTATTATTATATTGTTGTACTCTTATTGTACGTTTTTATTGTCTGATGAACAAAACAGGAATGGATACTTTACGAAAAAAAATAATACTTTACTGCTATTGACGTTTTTTAGATGTAGAGTAGGTTTAGCTATTTAGATTTATTATTATTATTACTTTTATCAAAAGTAACTTCAAGCTATGTAGGTGTAGTAGTTTATTTGTAAATTATTTCAGAGAATGTTATCAATGGCATTGTTGCTGTAAAAAATATAAAAAAAGTTTTAAAACCTAAATAGTACTAGAACTCTAGTGTTTCCAAATATAGTTGTGTAGTTATAATTAATTAATTAATAACAGTTATTACTCAAGTTTGCATGGATTATTATAATTACTTAATTTATTGTTATTATTGCTGACACAAAAAATAATGTTTCTGAGAAAAAAGGTGAAGCTGGATAAAAATATATACCTATACCGAAACAAGTTTACTGGTTTTCCGCTTCGCTTACGTCGCTTTTATCATTACTATTACTAAAAATGTGTTGTTGTTTTTGTTTGTGATTGTGTGTGGTAAAACTTTATCAAGTTACATTTCAAAGAAAAGGAAAGAAATCTTCAGAAATTTAAATTTGTACTAAGTACTACATATAAACTGTGTACACATATATGTTTGTACATATTTTTAAGAAATATATATACTGCGACATGTTTGCCTTACATCAAGTATGATCAACTTTGAAACTTTGATTGTGTACTTTTTAAAAAAACAACATATTTGTGAAATAATAAACTACATACATACTTGTGTAATATTGATAATGTAACAGCTGGCATTTATCTTCCTGTGCATTGTAAAATAAATTAATAATCTTAAGACAAAGAAGAAGAAAACTATATTCTCATGACTATGACCTGTGCAGAGAAATTAAATAGGGAAACAGACAAAAAAAAGTTTAAAGAAGGGTGAAGGCAGTTAAATGATGATGATTATGATGATCAAAGCTACTTAATAAATAATAGATAACTATTACAATAATGTATGGCATTTAAAGAAGGAGCATTCGTGCAGTATATATATTTAGTACATAGTCATGATGACGAGGATGATGACGGCGACCGTGTCAAAAATAAAATGTACACAAATTCTGACATTAGCTAAAAAATAAAAAAAGATTGTCATTTGACTGGGAGCATGTTTGCTTGCTTTTTTTTGTTACAACGTACTTGCAAATTAACAAGCTGCATTTGGTCAATATCCAAAAAATATATATACTAATTGTGTAAATAATGTCAGTTTGGTATGATAATAATTGATTAATATTATTGTCAAGGCGAATTTAAATAAAAATGTAATTAAATTGAAATGATACAGCCTTAACTACATTTTTTTGCTGACGAGGAAAATGAACAATTGTTTGTTGTGCACGTGTGACACAGTGTGAAACTACATTGTAAATTTAATTGTTGGTTTTTGTCGTGCATTTATAGGAATAAGATATATACATATACACATACTTACCTAAATAAAGAAAGAAAATGTGGAATGCACATTTAATTTATATATTTATGTAAATATCATATGTCGTATTATCAAAATGAAACTTACTACTACTACTACTACCACCAATAAACTACATCATTGTATATATGATTATCCTGAAACTGAAGAAACACTTACTGTAAGATAGTTAATAAGTAGGTAATAATTATTGTAATTGAATGTTGGTGGTGATCATAAAAAAGAAAGAAAAAATGAGTTGATTAGCTATACTATTAAATTACGTACGTACGTTTTTTGTGTAGAAACTTTTAAATAAAATAATAAAACTGAAATTATGCTCTAAAAAATTGACCAATATTTTAAATAAGCATCCATATCTCTGGTATTTGCTGAATGAAGAAAATTTTATATTTTTAAAGTCATATAACGGTCATGCTTGTATACGATTAAATTCAATTTTGAGCCATTCCGTTTTTAAAAAACGAATGAATGAACGAAGCTGGAGGTCATTCGCATTTGTAAAGTATTAAAGTGCACAGATTAAACTCCGTCATTTACTCAGCAGTCAAATATAATAATTTTAACCATGTTTCTGTTTTACGTTTTGGAAAATGACATGACATCCAATGGTCCTCGCCAAAGTTGCGATTTAAAATATAAAGTGGAAAGCGAGTGTGACAAGAACTGTAGAACTATTTGCAAAATTGCGATAAATAAGAGCTTGCAAAATCCTAACCGGTATAGCTACATAAAAAGCTTCTCAGCTAGAGGAGCTATAATGTTACATTAGGGTTTCATATCGAATGAATGGTGAACTCATGAAAACTATCTGAATCAGTCAGGTTTGCGGTAGTAGTAGTGAATAGGTATGTACACATATGTAGGTACTTTTTGGTATGTAGTTAGTTGGTGGTTGAGTTTAGTTGGGTTTATTTTTGTGCACCTGTTAGATATATGTATGTTAACATCATCGCCGTATAATCTTGTCTGAGGCTGTTGTGGTGGGAGGAAGGAAGAACTGTGTGTGGATTGAAATGAACTTTTGTATTACATCGAGTATGCCAAGACTAATATTACATTGTAAAAGTAATGTGATTTTCTTGCTCTTGGCATTGCCCATTTTTATTGCATACTACCAGTATATTTTTGTCATTTATTGCAAATTATCTATTCACATACATTTATTCCTCGCTGTAGCCAAAAACAAGAAATTGGTATTGAAAATATATTTTGCCCAGTTGCTTTATTTGCCGACAGTCTCGAACATAGTACATGGAATATAATGCATATAATCAAGTCGTTTTTATAAGCAAAAAGTGATTGAAGTCCATTTATAGCGAAGTAACATATTTGCAAGTTGGACCGGTACGCGGTGACTGGGCAAATCACTTTACTTGCTATAAGTAAGACTTGTTGTCAGGAGAAAAAGTTTCATTGTTTGCCAAATAAATCTACACCTGAAAGAAAGAAAAAGGTCTTAGCGAAAAATATTGATACAATGATCAATATTTTGCAGTCGACTGGGGTTCTTTTCACGCATTCATTCATTTATATGCATGTAATGATGTCAAATGGTTACCTATATGAAATGAATGACTTTTGCCAGTGGAACTAATAATCACGTGCTTCAATAATAAATGCATGCACCCGCTCATCAATTTTGGAAAAAAAATATTCGTTTTTCTACATACCTGTTGAAAGGTGACAACATTTTTTTGTTAATATGACTCTTGACACGCATTTTCAGCAAAAATTCATTTTGCCCCTAAATCATAAAGGAAATCAAATTCTGGATTTGCGTCAATTTTTTTAAATTTCGTTTTTACATCGTTACATTTACAATTTATGGTTTTTATAAAATCCACTTAACAACTTAATAATCATCAGTTTAACCTCAGTAAAAATTACGTACATGTACACATACGTACACCGACCAAATACGTATATTTTTTCGATTTCCAAGTATAATATTGTGTCATATTTTGCTTGGTTTCTAGTTACCAGCATTACCCACGTACGTAAACTCTGTATGTCTTTTACACATTCACTCTTGAAATGAATGAGATGAAGAGGAACTTCTTTCATAAACGTACATACAGAGCATAATACAATTATTCTTCTCCTCACTGAAACATACATTCAAGCTTGAATATGAAAAAGCAATGCATTCTTCATGAAACTGGCAATTTGCTACAGAAGATGTGGTATTGGTGGTTTTTGGTACATGGTTTGCTTGGTAAAAACGAATATGTATCATCATCATTATTCCGTTGGCTGTGCGCTATTATTGTGAACAAAGTGTCTCACTCGATTTTTCTCAGTTCGCAACTTACCTAAACCAGAATTTCAGCAGCCCAGCTTCCAAATTTCAATCTACATTTTGTTTTACACATCAGAACAGCAGCAGCAGCAACAATATTGTAAAAAGCAGGAAAGCTTCTCTTTCCTTCTTTTTTTCATTCTTTACATCTTCATCAACTCGTCGGCAGTAAACAGCAAAGTAGTCAACATTTTCATTTTTTTAACTTTTTGGTTCTCTTCTCTTTCTCAGTCAGTCTGACAGTAGCAATGCGTGAGGTTGGTTGGATGCATGCAGTAATATAGTCAGTCAGTCAAGTCATTTTTTCATCTCAGTTCGCAACTTACCTAAACCAGAATTTCAGCAGCCCAGCTTCCAAATTTCAATCTACATTTTGTTTTACACATCAGAACAGCAGCAGCAGCAACAGTATTGTAAAAAGCACGAGAGCTTCTCTTTCCTTCTTTTTTTCCTTCTTTACATCTTCATCAACTCGTCGGCAGTAAACAGCAAAGTAGTCAACATTTTGGTTCTCTTCTCTTTCTCAGTCAGTCTGACAGTAGCAATGCGTGAGGTTGGTTGGATGCATGCAGTAATATAGTCAGTCAGTCAAGTCATTTTTTCACCTACCTTTTTATTATTACTACTTCTGCTACTACATATTCCAAGTGAGTTCATTTGGTGAAAAAAGTAATACTGTGCTAGTCGTGTTGTCTTCAACTTTTTTTTCATTTGATGAAGAAGACTGAAGACGAAACTTTCCGAGTATTTCCAAGTCTCCAATTTTTAGTGAATTCAGCATATTACAATATATACACAAGGAGCGCAATATACGTGTACAAGGTAATACTACTACTACTACTGCATTGTATATTTATGGGAACGATAAAAAAATAAGTAAAAACTGTGCTGCTGCTTGTCATATATCTGCCATGCAT
>JAHZMT010000110.1:0-11745 GCA_027743785.1 Sinhomidia bicolor
TATCAACGTTACCGCTGACCTTCGGTCAGCGGAAGAATGCTTTGGCTTTTCTTTCCTGGATCGCCCATCAAAAAAAGTGACAGCCAACAGTCAAAATGCAATAATGACATTGCAGCAGCAGCAGAAAGAAGATAAAGTATCATCATCAGTTTTCCTCCTCTGACGATGCTATTTTTACATGGAAAATTCTATTTTTGGGCTCTTCTCTTTACTCTGCAGGGCTGTCTACAAAATCTACGCAATCCGCTACAGCTTTTTCCGAAAATAAACAAGTTGTATATTTATGAATTATAAAAATAAGGACAATATTTTCAAAAGAGATTTGGCAATCAAACATAAATCTTCATTTTATACACAGATTTTTTTTTAAAAACGGTACCTAACGCAAAGCAATGTGCAAATGAAGCCTTACGATTAAAAACACATGCTATTAGTTTTGTTTTATCCTCAGGAGGATCTTGGAATAATTGTAACCTGACATAGTATAACCAGAACAGCATCCTCCTCATCATCAACAACAACAGCTATCGCTAATCCGACAAAGTTGTTTAACGAGAGAGCAAAAAACAGGCAGCAGCAGTCCACAACAACAAGTGAAAGTAGCAGCAAAAAAGAGACCAGCCCAATTCACAACTCTCTCACAAGTACGCATAAATGTAGGGAAAGTGGTACACGTCTCTCTCTCTCTCTCTAGTTAATAGGAGTATCTAGTTGATACTAGTTTTTTTTCTAGTTAGAGTTTATTGGTGCCATTGGTGGTGGTCGTATTGTGTACGTACACAACAACATGCCTTGTAATTCCCTTGTAACGACCGCAGTATAACAGCTAACTAGCATCATTATCGTTGCGGCTGATGTGATGATTGCGTAGTCGTCGGACTCACTGCAGTGCGGATGATGATGATGATGATGATTGTATGATATCATCACAAGAAGTAGTAGTAGTCCAGCAAGCACGTTACTGTTTCTTTTTTTAAAATAAAATAAACCAGGCTAAAAGGGCAGTGGCCACACAACAACAACAACAACGACAGCGCCATCGAAAAGCATTGCCCACTAATCTTTTTGTCTGCTATTTTCTACTTTGTTTTGTAAATACAAAAAAATATATATTCTGCTCTAAAGTACAAATTGGACTAATGAAGATAAAAAATACATATAGGCACGTTGGGAATACTATTTTTGCAAAGTTTTGCGTTGTTGTTGCCATCTTACAATTTAATGAGACATTGGAAAAAAACTACCTATAAATAGTATAGCACAGGAAATACAAAATAAGCACCGTTAACACAATTACAGAATAGCTTCGACACCAAAAAAAAAGTCGGAGCAAAAGAATTGTTGATAGCGAGCGAAGAACATATGTAAAGTGTGTATGTCAATGGCATGGGCAATAAAGTTTATTTATTTTTTTAGCTACACAAATAGATGGAAATTTTGTCCACCTTGAACTTTGAAAGTGATGATGATAACATTCTAGTTCATGTTCCCCATTTTCGTTTAGTTTATAAGTTGTTCTTCTGTGACTGTGTTCAATAATGGCTGGCTACTTTTATTGTTATCGGAACAAAATGTCATTTTTATCACTAAAAACAGTTTTTATTATCACATCACAGTGCAGTGTAGTGTAGTCTTAGTCTTACCCAAAAATGTGATTTACTTTCATGGTAATGGTGGTGATGATATTGGAAAACGGTAAACATTTTGCATTTTAGTGCATGTTTTCGGTCTATTTGTCAACATGCCACCTTGCTTGTTGGGGGTGTTGATGGCGTAGAAAATGTCTGTATAATTTTTTTTATATCATGGCTATTCTTACAAACGTGCGTGCATAAAATAATAATAATAATAATGAAAATATGGTATAAACTTCAAATAAAATAATACTACATTTTTGTCTGAAAAAAGTTGCACTACAAAATTAGCTTTGTTCACAAAAAATATAAAGGTTCATTATTTTTATTATTTTCTGAAAGAATAAAAACTTTACTAATTCCCTCTCTGACAAGAAGAAAAAAGTTTTTTTTCTTTCTCACCATTTAAAATGCAACTCACGACGTTTCTTTCTTTTTATCTGTTTTTATGTCACCACATCTTTACTTTCACACGCAGTTTAACAAACATTTTCTACAAAGCTACCTTGTTCCACACAAACACACCGCCAAAAAAAAGATTTTTATGTGCACACGACTGCATTTCATGATGACTTGGTAGTAGGGCTGCCGGCTGCTGGTGTGGAAAGAAAGGAGCACGACAACATTAAATGACATTTTATTATTATTATTATTATCATCGTCATCATCATCATCATCACCTATTTTAATCGCTTGGAAGTTAAGAAAGAGTTGTGTTTTTTTGGAAAGTCAAACATCCACTCGCTCTTTTACCTTAACAACCAACCGGTTTAATAATAATTTCTTTCCAAAAATTTAGCTTTTACTTTTCACACCTGGCTTCTTTTTTTCTTCAAAATGGGATTTGCTCTTTACAAACTTTTTAATTGTAAATGAATGCTTTTAGAAAGTTGAGCAGAGAAATAAAAAATTATGGGAAAAAATTAGGGAACATTTTTCGCAGAGGATGTAATAGTAATATTGTTCCTGTAGTTTTAAAAGATAATTAAAGTTCTTCGTAAAAGTTTAAGTTTGTAAGAAATTGGGCAATTGACGCTTTATCTAAATTAAACTGATTTATTATTAGAAAGTACAACTGTATACCCTAGAAAACAGTCGTTGTTGCTGTAAAAAATTCATGTTTGTTATGGAAAATAATATGGTGATCGTAAGATACCCAAAAGTGTACGAGCTCCTTAGAAAGAAGAAAACCCAAAATTTTTTCTAAAATCCCAGTGGTAACCCAGTAAGTTTTGTGGACTCTCAAAAAACTACCCCAGACTAGGTAGTCCATTATGACTTTTACTTAATTGTCTTGTAACAGTAGTAGTTGTTTTATAGTCACTATCTATCTACGTCGTTTGCAATATACTATGTCAAAAAATTTCCCTAAAATGCGTATTACGTCTAACTTCCTATAGAAAACAAAGATTAAAACTAAAAGAGTATTTATGTCAATATTTAATTATTTATCTGCACAAGTTTTGGTTTCTTTTAGTTAAGAGATTCTGAAAACGTCTGTTGTGTACAAAGTTTTGTTTTACAAAACGGCGATTTTGCATTGAATTTGAATTTGTCCGAAAATGTTCCTCTACCCATGAAAATAGTTTTCGAAAAAAAAATTCCGGGAAACTCACCTCTGGTAAAATAACTACATGGGGTAAGGTCCTAGACCCATCACATGGTTTTATTTGTATATGATTGGATAAATCGTATGCTTTACACAATATAACAACAGTATACTGCCTGTAGAAATCCATAAAGTAAATAAATGATTTCCCCTTCCAATTCTTCTTCTTCTCTTCTTCATCCACTCCTCTCTGTCCTATCATTATTATTATATAATGTCGCCGTACGTAACAACAATCCAACTTTTACTCCATTTTATTATATGTTCAATGTTCCAACTTGCATGAAACTATACACACACACGCTCTTTCCGGATTTTCAAAATTAATTAACAGCCGACACTTGCGGAATTTATGGGTGAATATACACATTATCATTATAAAATACAGCCAGTAGTACTGAGCTAGCTAGCTGCTGCAGCAGCAAAATGTACTTTCTCTTTCAGTCATGCTGGTTGAGTGCTAAGTGAGATGAGCACAAAAAGAGCATATCGTAATAATAATAATGCCACTACTGCCTTTCTCTCCCACACTCACAACTTTACTGTCTTCCGTTTGTCGACAAAGTACATATTTAACCTCTTCTTCTTTTTTTCTTCTTCTCCTCCTTCACTTCCTCCTCCCAGCAGCAGCAGAAGCAGCAGTAGAATCTAGAGGCCTCAAGCCAAAATAATATTAGCCTCAACAAAATAGTAGGAAAAAGGGACATGGATAGATGTAATAATAATAATAGTAATAAGCAAATCCTCCAAGTGGATTTGGCATGGCAAAACACATTTGCACTGCATTGTTGAGATCCTTCTCGAAAGATATATATCAGTCAGTAGTAAAAAATGTGGCTGTTTCTGTAGTGGTGGTGGCAGTAAGTGGTAGTAATAATGATTGCACTTATTTTAGCGGATGAACTTATCATCCTCTCTAGTGTCTCTTGCCAGTTTAGTACGGACAGAGTTGCCACCGCTACTGCTGCTGCTACTGCCACCATCATCACCACTCGTTGAATGCTCTTTTTTTAGTAGCCTGGTAAATGGGCCATTTTACTATCTCAATCATTTTCAATGTTTTATATGGCAGCAAATGTGCGTATACATCTTTTCTATATTTTATTGTGGGTAGTCGAGTAGTAATTCAAGTCAAAGTAAGATGTATGTTTTTTTACACGGAGAGAAGCAGTAATAGTTTGCAGCAGCAGCAGACGATTACAGTCGAAGAGACTGTAGTAACTTTTTTTAGGAAACATTATTATTATTATTATTAGCCATTTATGGTCACTCATGGTGCATTTTTGGTTTCCTGAAGGAGAGGACACGAACAATGTAATGGCAGAGCAGATGAGCTTTTTGGTTGGATTATTTGTCCATCATTAGCCGAAATAAAAATGGCTTCATCTAATTTTACCTTTGCTTTAATTGGATTTGCTTTGCTTGTTGGATTGATAGTGGTAAGTAGTAGTGTTGTCTGCTGGAACACAATACACTTTACTTCCGGTTTTTCCCCCTTGTAGCCAATCAAGTAAAGTAGTTAATCTACAAGGAAAGGGAAAGGAAGAGAGAGAGAATGAGATAGAAAATGATGTGAAATGTCTTTTCCAATGAAACCTTCAATTTGACCAGAACGTCGACCAAAAGAAGAAAGAACAAACCATAGAAATGGAGGGTAAATCAAAGGAAAAGTGCATTCTCACAGAATGAAAGATGAGGGGAAAAGGTTTTCTCTGAACAAGACAATCTCTCTTTCTATTCTCTCTCTCTCTCTCTTTCTTCTTGTGTGCAAGACAAAGTTGTGAGGCGGAGAGAGGTTTTCCTTGGAATGAGAAGAAAAGAAAATGAAATTAAACGAAAAGGAAAGGAAAACGGACCACCGCACAACTGTATAAACCAACCAACAAAACCCAAGTTAGTACAAAGTACATACATACATATTATATACAAAGGTCTTGTGCACCCTCCCTCCCTCCATTCCATCCCTACCTAGCTCTCTCTCTCTCTCTCCTTCTGATGAAAATCGTCTAACTGGCTGGAAGAGAATTGACGAGACAGTAATTTGGTAAATCACGCAACATCCACTACATTATTTTGTACTAGAGAATTTTCGTGGCATGTTATGGCAGTGGAAAATATCAACTCTTAAAAAAAGGGCTAATGTCGTCGTCTTCGTAGTCGTCGTCGCCGCTGGATTCAAAGAAAAGCTGTAAAACCACAGCAGCAGCCTACTTCGAAGACTTTTCTATTGTTTATTTTTTTGAGTGTAGTCTCAGCTCAACAGTACACACACAAAACACAACAAACTTGTACATGATCGTACAGGAGCACTTGACTCGTGTACAAAATTCTAAAACAATAGCAGCGTGTCCCCCATTGTCATTGTGTTGTGGTGTGTCTCTTGAAAGAAAGAAAAAAAGGATTTGACATTCATTAGGACACTCTTCTCCACTCTACTCTGCGTACAGTCAAAGTCCCAGGGCTTTAAGCAAGTATAAAACCTTTGGACAAGTTGAGTGGAATACAAAAATGGGCGATTTTGGTTTGTAAAAAAACAAAAAAAAAATTGAAAAAAGTGGTGGTGCTGCTATAAGAAAACTGGGTGTTTACAGATGTACTACCAACCACTACAACAACAAATTGAATATTTTTTTTTTCGGGTTTTTTCTTGTTTGTTTTGCTTGACGTGTTGAGTTGCGTGTCGTTGACGGAGGCGCTATATACTCCCCTTTTCATCTTCAATTAAGGCAAAGGATTAAGGGCAAGGTCTTTTCCTTTTGAGCAAGGCGTGCGTTTTCAAGCAGAATAAACAAAATATATAATAATAATAATAATAATAATAAATAATCTTGGCACGCCAGTTAAAAAGACACGACATAAACGACCACACTCAAAAATGCAGTTTTGCTTTTTTTTTCTTTGGTACACGCACGCAATAGCTGGTTTCATTTTTAAAGAAAAAAAATAATCACTGCGTTTAACAGAAGAATTAAGCATTTTAAAAAAGATACTTTTTTCTATAAAAAAAATCTACCATCTTGTGTGAATGTCTATAAGCACGCACGCACGCACAAGCCACATATTTTTGGGGCAAGTTGCAACAGAAAAAAGTAAACGCAACAAAAAGCGTCTTGCTGCACGCACGCAACGTGAAAGGAAAGATAAATGATGTGTAATGATATTACTTTACCACAAATACTACAGAGTGAAAGCGAGCATTGACTTGATCATCGTCGTCATCATCATCATCATCTTTTGAGAAAGAGAAAAGGCAGGATGAACGACAACATGAAATTTTCATTACGTAATTCAATCCATTTTCTTGGCTTGAAATTCAAGAAGTGGCTGTTGCTACTGCTACGACTGCCTTGTTAGCTGAATATAAGCAGAGAGCAACGGCAAGCAAGGGTAGTGTGGTTGTGAATGATAATGATGATAAAACGCAGCAGCTTTCTGTATAATAATACGAGAGAGCGAGAGAGAGAATGCATAATAATAAACGGGAAAAGGAATCTATTATCATCATCCTCATATTGGCCATATTCATTTTCTCTTGCGCTTTCCACATGCAAACTGCAGAGAAAAGTGGAGAAAAGGCGCGCGGAGCAAGTGAATAGAGAAAATTGACTAGAAGAACAACAAAACTACCTATTTTGCATATTATTATATTGTTATTATTATTATATAGGTAGACAGACAGACAGACAGTCAGACAGAGACTGCAGCAGGTTGCACAATCGTGGTTTTTGTGGTGCTGGTGGTTGTGTGAATGGCTGGGTGGTAGGTAACGGTGACGATGATGGCGGTGGTGGTGGAAAAGCTGGTGATAATGAAATAGATGGAGATTTCTCATACGTTCAGTGAGTCGTTCATTGTACATTTTGATACTCGTCGTCGTCGTCATCAGATACAAATACCGGAACGTCAAGAAGGCGACACACAAAAGCATATAGGCACGCACGCACCAACGCAACATCTTGTAAATTTTTAGTCGGCGTGGCGTGGCAATATTTTGGAATGCACATGAGGCTGCTCATGATGATGACGATGATGACAAGAACATTATAAAGAAAAAGGCGACAAAAAGGAAACGGAAGTTGTGGAAAAGGAACACACACACACACACTGTCTCACTCTCACACAAGAACACTTTCCCTCTGCTTCTTGTCTTAGAATTATTTCCTTCTTCTTCTTGAAGCCTTTCTTTCTTCAAGGTTTAAGATGCTTCACTGCATTTGCTACTCTGTTCTGCTGTGCTGCTGCTGCTGTTTACGCTTGGGTGACTGCAAAGATTATTTGAAGTGGAAGGGAAAGAGGAAGGAATACTGATGATGATAATATGATGACGCTATACATTATTATAGCTTGGCTGTGTGAGTGTGAGAATAAAATGAATGTGCTTTCCACTTTCCATCAACGTCATCATCGCTGCTATTATTATTATTATCATACCAGCGTCTTGGGGAGGAGGAGAGGGGGAGAGAGCAAGGTGATGTACAATAAGAGCTTGTGGTTGTTGTGTGGTGTGTGGGGCTTTTTTTAAAAAAAAAACCTCAGTCATTTGTCACCTCTTTTTCTCATATTTATATTCTCGTTCTGGCTCTCCAAAAAGACTTTTTGTTGTCGCAAAAAAGCTTTTCTGTCGGTGTGGTGGTGCTACAAAGACAAGACAGTGTAAACATGAAATGGAGATTATGATGATGATGACAATGAGGAGGAGGATGATACTGGTGTTGGTTAAATCGCGGAATTGCATAAGTAAGTAAATAAATATTGTGGAGGGAGAATATAAGCATTACTATTATTATTATAGTGAGTGAGTGACAAAAATTTTTTAAAAAAACCTCAGTCATTTGTCACCTCTTTTTCTCATATTTATATTCTCGTTCTGGCTCTCCAAAAAGACTTTTTGTTGTTGCAAAAAAGCTTTTCTGTCGGTGTGGTGGTGCTACAAAGACAAGACAGCGTAAACATGAAATGGAGATTATGATGATGACAATGAGGAGGATGATGATACTGGTGTTGGTTAAATCGCGGAATTGCATAAGTAAGTAAATAAATATTGTGGAGAGAGAGTATATATAAACATTACTATGATTATTATTATAGTGAGTGAGTGAGTGACAAAAAGTGAGCAAAATGAAATGTGCAGGTGTACAAAGATGAATGGGGTAATAACATTTGTGATGAAATGCACCTCTCAAAAGAAAATGTACACATGGTATGGTGTTGAGTGAGCTGAGTCAGACAGTCAGTTGTTTTCATTGCTTGTCAACCGGCCCACTTTTTCATAAAGTGAAAAGCGTCGTTTTGTTGTAAGTTTAGAAAATGGATATGATGTAATTCTGGACAGATTCAATTTATCAACGTAGCTGAGTAAGTAAGGTGAGAGAACAGAACGTATAAGGCGCAACGTACAAGGGAGTATGCAAATATGGGGTGACATCATACTTATAATAGAAATAATAGTGTATTATATCGAGCCAGTTCATCACACAAAAGTTTTACAATTTTAAAAAAACTAATGAGTAGTTTGAACTAGAGTATGGAAATAAACGCCAGCCAAAAATTAAGTTCATTTTTGAAAGTCAGAAGATCGCTACTCTACTAATTGCAGATACACTTTCCAACAAAAGCATGGTCATATAATATTTTCATCCATCTCAAAAAGCAGAGTCAATCGACAAACCAACAAATAATTGGTTACAACCGGTCAAAATTTGTAAGGTAGGTATTTTAGCTACTGCCGAGTGATCATTGTTCGATAACTTAAGATGCCTACAAAATCACAAGGTACTTTCGACTGTTATATGTAAAAATTCAGATTTAAAGGTAACTATAAAATTTAGTTGAAATGTGAGAATACTAAATTAAAATGAAATAAATGTATGTATTGAAATATATTAAAGTAAGCAATATTGGATTAATACCTAAATTAATAAAATATTAATATTTTCAAATCACTTCAGTCAAGTACTTTACATTTAATACAAAATATTCTGACTTTTTAGTTTTGAGAATAATAAACTGAACAATCAGAATGCTTTAGAGTACTGAATGACGTTACTAGATAAGCTTTCCATAAGCTCAAAGTAAGCAAACGATAAGCTCAAAATATCAATGTCTATCGTACAATTTCTAACACGTACCGTGTACGTAGATACTATTAGTCGTTCAAGTTATCGTTACATATTAACGTTTTTGATAAGCGATGATTTTCAAAATTGCACCAGGGCTTGGCCCTTAAGGTGAAAACCGAATTCGAATAAGTGTGATAGTTTTTGAGTTATCAAAAACAGGCAGACAGACAGACTCAATGCTTCGCTACTTAATAAATGAAAGTACTCCTGCAACTTAACAAGGTATAAATTCTACGAAACTATATTTTCTCGCTGAAGGTTGTCTTTTCAAAATAATTTTTTTTAATTTTTAAAAAGACTTTGATTGTTTATTCCTTTTATATTTGTAATGAAACATTCGATTTTTATCGCAAAATTTAGTAAATTTTTATTTAAAAAAAATTCAATGCAGCTGTTCTGCTCATCATTAAACGTTTAAAGTTCAGAGATACGCAAGTGAAACTTTTATATCTGATTGGCTATTCATTTGTTTTTAGGAATTTCAAAGTTAACTTGAGCGTTTTAAAAAGAAAAGTTTCCTGTTTTAAAAGTGAAACGGTCTCAAACAAAAAATCAAAAATGCAAAGCACACGGCTTTTTAAAATTTTATCGCTGTCTACCTACTTTTCCATGTTCATTGGAGCAATTAATATTTATTTTAGCGAGAAACAACGACAATTTGTCTTCAATATAAAATCCACTAAAATATTTGGTATAAATATGAGTCTGAAAATTTTTACACTTGCAACATCTCTTTTAGTAATCTACACCCGACGTCAGTGTGGAGAGCGCGACGCCGTCAAAATTAGTACTGCGGCCTTTGCCATTGACTTATTGTCCTCAGTACTCAGTTCCATTTGTTGGTTACACGGCAAAAATACGGCTAGATCAATGAATGGTGTACTAAGTTTGACAAGCTTTGTCCACAAAAATTACATGCCCCATTTTAATGCGAATAAAAGCAAGCTAAACTTCATTTTTGAATTTCTTGTGCTGATTCTGGGTGCAACCTATGTAGGAATAATAGGACAACTTTGGTTTCTAGTTGCACTTCACCCCCGATCAATGATCCATATGGGTAGACTGGTTCCTGAACAGTACTTTTATTTACCAGTAAGACTTGCTGTCACCGTTGTTCACGGTTATGTTTACACAATTTCCATGGTAAATAATTGCATGTCTGCTTGTGGCGTGTTGCTTTACGGGTTCTACGTTACTCTCATTTACACACACGAACTTCGACTTGGTTTGAAAAACTACTTGAGTTTGGGTAAGCTGAGAACAGCTCACGACATACAGATTGTATACCGCTCCGTTCAAGTACTCCATGAGAACACAATGTGCTATTTGGGACCTTATTTAATCTTTTTTAACTCATCTCTAATGCTGACGAACATCTACATAAACACGGCTCTAATATTGTACTGGGGTGATTTGGAACTGTTGAGTAAGCTTCTGCTGCTTACGCTAACCACATTCACTATGCTGGGTATTACACAATTTCCATGATAAATAATTGCATGTCTGCCTGTGGCGTGTTGTTTTACGGATTCTACGTTACTCTCATTTACACACACGAACTTCGACTTGGTTTGAAAAACTACTTGAGTTCGGGTAAGCTGAGGACAGCTCACGACACACAGATTGTGTACCGCTCCGTTCAAGTACTCCATGAGAACACGATGTGCTATTTGGGACCTTATTTAATCTTTTTTAACTCATCTCTAATGCTGACGAACATCTACATAAACACGGCTCTAATATTGTACTGGGGGGATTTGGAATTGTTGAGTAAGCTTCTGCTGCTTACGCTAACCACATTCACTATGCTGGGTTGGACAGGAGTTTTGGAAATGGGCAAGCTCTTTTTTGTCAAGGGGGCCAAGGTAACTGGATCTTGGAAACATGCAAATTGGGGCAGACCGTTTGAAAACAAGGTTATGGGGAAATTTCGGTTAGGAAGTAAGCCAATATTGATTAGCTACGGGAAATTGTTTGTTCTCAAAAGATCCAATATTCTTACGTTCTACAGAGGCATTACAAGGGGAACCCTTAGAGCCCTGTTGGTTAATATTAAGAAATAATGCTATATTAGGTGCATACATTTTCCAATGTTAAAAACCGTACATAACTCCATTACATAATAAAATATAAACAGTTAAAAAATATATCAAATATATTATTCTGATTTGTAGTTTGCAGTATGTCATTCTAAAAAAACACATGTCTAATTTATAAAATGTATAAATTTAAATACTAAACTTTAAATGAAATAATAAAACTTATTATGTGACAGAGTCACATTATAAAAATACCGCAGAAAAAGTGAGGGAGTGGTGGGGGAGCGGAGAGAATTTGTCTGAATTCTGAATTCTGAATGCTGTACGGGCTATAACTTCTAAAC
>JAHZMT010000111.1:0-10089 GCA_027743785.1 Sinhomidia bicolor
ACGAACAAACGGTTGGATAAATTCATGAAGAAGAGAGATGCAAAAAATGCAAATGAAAAGCAAATTCATTCATTCACACGATAATGTTATTTAATACGTAGGCATATAATAGCCGTGTGTACTACGAACGAGAAGAAGGCAGACAACTTGTATTTAAAAATGTTTTCCTCTTTCTAGAGCTCTGTGTACTTTACCTTTTTGTGTGTACACTGCACTGTTAGTGCCAGTGCTAATAAATGAAGATGAAAAGGAGAAGAGAGAAAAACAAAATGTTGGGAATATGCATCACGGTTGTTTAGCATTTGTAATAATAGCATTTACGCAAGGAAAGGTACACACACACACCAACCAAGTTTCAAAAGCAAAAGAGTAATTCCCAAGAGAAAGGTAATCGTAACAGATTTTTTGCTGCTGCTGCAGCCACACTATCGTATCACCACATCATCAACATCATCATCATCAAACGGAATAGAATCAACATAAAATTTAAAAGAGAAGTTGGCTTTTCTAAAGGAGTAATAGGAACAGCCAACAGCAGCAGCAGCAGCTCAACAATTTTTTGACGTTCTTCGCTTTATGCTCTGTTCTGTTCGTGTGTGTGTTGTAAAATGTAAAGGAAAAGAGGTGGATTTTCTAATGATGATCAAGAAAGGCAAAAAGATCCATCCATACATCGTTTTTTGGTGTGCATTCATCTCCTCTCTCTCTCTCTCTTCATTCACGCAAGATAAATAAATCTGCTGGGTGCGTAGACTGCATAATATCAGGCAATAAATAATATCATCATCAAAAAATATATTACACATGCATGCATAGGTTCATAGACATATTATTCTTCACAGCACACATCCGTCTCCTTTTCACACTCTGAAATAATGGAAGTATAACAATAATAATAATATGAACACATTTAACTTTTTAAAACTTTATGCTCTTGTGAACACCACAGCAGCATAGCAGGAGCAGCAGTTGTTTATTATGACTTTAAGGAAGAGAACAAACGATATGCCTTTACAATCTACGCACTTTACTTTTTTAAAAATAAAGCACAGGGTGTGTTGAATAGCAAATAATACAGAATGGTTTGTCAAGAAATAGGAAACTTCTTGTTCAGCTTAAAATAATAAAAATAAAATAAAAGTGGCAAGGATTTTATGTAATTACACGTCAAACAGTAGTTGCTTTACAGACAAAGTATATCGTAAAAGACAAATAAATTAAAAATTTTCACCTTTGTCTTTTATTTACGTCGTTGCATTTTCGTGTGTGATGATGATGATATGGCATAATGACGTATACATCATTGACAAGCGCCTGCTGTACGTACAGAATGCAGAGAAGCAGTTAGCAGCAGCAGCAGACTCACAATCAAAATGAGACATCGTCAACTATCCTCATCTCTCATATTATCATTATCACCAGCAACTACACTTCTCTCTCTGAGTCTCTCTCTCTTTTTTTATTGCACCACTTTTGGTTAAAGACTCAGGAGGAGGGTTAAGAAGGGTGAAAAAAAGTTAATTTAAATCCTTTATAGCTTTCCGCAGCTCAATCGCTCAATATTATCGATATGTACTTTGCTGTATAAAACTGCTGCGGCACACTGACTAATGACTTTGCTGTTCAATTACCACATTCGAAACGGTAGTTTTTCTCGCTTAAAAAACTCTACTGAGCAGCAGCATTGATTTTCTTTTTTGTATATTTTTGATTCACAATTGTGCACACCGCTTTAATTCCGCTATAATGCATTTTGCCCGCAGTAAGTAGTAACCATTAATGTGCGACATTACTATTCTATTCCTCCTGAAAAAAAAACTTTCACAATGCACTTTTTTGACTTTGGCGTTTTTATGACCTCTGATGACTTTTCCTTTTTATGTCTGTTTGGACTTTTTTCAGCTGTGTGACATATTGAATTGTTGATGTTGAGAATAATATCGTATCAGCAATAAAAAATCCGACAGTCTGCTGACACTGACTGCGCCGAGCAGGCAAAACAACGTCGTTGATGGCATACCATGCCAAAGCAAATTATGTTTGCGTATGTATTATTATTCGAAATAATAATAATAATATCACAGAGCTATCACCTCAAAAAATCCTCTCTGCAAAAAAACACCAGAGACCAAACCAAGCTAACAGTAAGGAAGAACAACAACAACCAGTTTTTTATGCTTATTGCCCATCCCATAAAAAATGGTGAACATTGTGAATGCCTTTAGTCCGCATTATCCATACACATTTTTTATTCAATTCATTCATAAAGAACATTATGAAGATAGTAATAAATATTGCAACGAGTGTAAAAATTAAAACTTTTATTTGAAAAGATAAAAGATAAAGAACATTGTGCAGTGCAGGCCGAAATCTACTACTACTACTACATGATAAAGAGAACAAGAATGAAAGAAAGAGAAAAAACATTTTAGAATCCCTTTTGAAATGAAAAGGAAATTACTCACGATCGTTTAGACTCAAGATTTATATCTGGAAAATCCGTGGCATCCAGCCATCATTTAAAATCATTAGGCAACTTAGCACAAAAGCGAAAAGGAAGATTTACAAAAATGAAGTTCGTTCGTATGCTGCCCATATTACAGATACGGACAAACAGAGGACAGGGACTTATCATTTTGACAACAAGAGGTGAACAAAAGCATTAAAAGGTAAGTTACGCCAAGAAGGAGTGCACGTTGTTAGCAGCAGCACGTTTCTATTTCATTTTTTATTCCATTCACTGCACTGCAGCAGCAGCAAATAATAATAATAATAAGCCATGAGCATTGCATTTATTTGCTATCACAGCAGCAGCAGCAGAGCAGCATCATATATCCCCCGGTGGTAGGTTGGGTAGAAAAAAAAGAAAAGAAATAGGAAATAGACTGCTCAGAAGAGGAAGTAAGTACATATTTACAACAACGAAATGTTAGTGTTGTTGTTGGTGTATGTCAGTGTCCCGTCATATCATCATCATAATTCCGTGAGTTGTATAAAAAAAATATATTAAAGCTGTAACAACAGCTGCACCTCTCTCTCCACACATTGCAGTGCACAGCTACGACTGCTACTACTGCAAAAAAAATGCTTAAACTTTTACTTAATAATATTTTTATAGCTGCTGCTGCTTCGATGAATAAAATTTTATTGTATTTAGAGGCCCAATCCCCTTTTACTTGTCTGTTGGGAGGAATTATGAAATATTAACAAGAATAACAAAAGGATGTATGATATTATTTATTATAAAAAAGCGTTTAAATCCTTTTTACAGGGAAAAATTTTACAAACATTTGAGGAGAGTTGTTTGCTTCTTAACAGCATTATTTTTTGACACTTTTGAAAAAAAAACTTTTTGACCCGCATTAACCAAAATATCTGGTTAATAAACATTCATTTTTTTAAAATTCAGTTATCTCTCGGGAATGGACCATTTATTGGGTACGGTATAAAAAAAACTATGCTAGAATACTTATTGAAAGCTATAATATGTAGGTAGGTAATGTAATGTTGTTAAATGTTTAAACAAAGTTTAGAGCCACAAAAATTTCCCTTTAAAAAGGCATCGTACCATCATAAGAAGAATTCGTTCATTGTTGTCTATATCCATATTATTACTACTACAAGTTATACGAGTATTCTAAATCCACCAGGGTAATATCGTCTTTTTATGCTACCATTATTATTATTATTATTATCGCAATCTCATGTTCCTTTTATATACCATTCCTATTTTCCGCTAAATTTGAATAATGCACTGTAATTTTCCTTTTGGGTGCAAATTTGTTTGTTTGGAAGGCTCCTCCACACCACGCCATACCACACCACAAAAAAACACACTCTCCTTTTTCCTTTGCCAAGTTTTGAGAAAAACCCGGGTACTTGAAAGAAGATTACCTATATAAAAAATGTTGCAGGTTGTAACAGCTATCCATGCATAATAGTTTGTTGGTGCTATTATTACTATTATGATGATGATGATGATGATGTAATCTACACAAATACCACCCGGAGTACTACTTCAATCTACAATGTATGAGCAAATAAGTAGCGTAAAATGTGTGTAATGGAATAAATAACATTTCACTCAAAAAAAACTGTATCGTTTCCTCGCTCTTCTTGTGCGCGTTCTCTGTTACGGTAAATGACGCAAATGGGAAAACCTTTTTAGTTTTGATGGAAATGCGTCTCATGTGGTGAAAGTATAAAGAGGAAGTAAGGAGATGCGGAGAGAGGTACGTACATGTACACATGAGCGCGTATGTGTGACATGCCACTAGTAAAGTAAAATGTACCACAAAAGAGAATTCATAACAGAATGCCAATTTAATAATAATAATGTATTTGTTCACTCGTTTGTTCGCTGAGATCACTTTTCCTGAGTTTGTTGTTGGGAATAGAAGCACTTTGCAGTTCCACCCGAGAGAGAGAGAGAGAGAAAGCGAGAAATTGTAAGCAACAAAATAGCTGTGTGTTTAGCCAAGCACGTTTTTGCTTACATAAATAGACATGTCATTTCACACTGGTGATTCAACGAGCTATACTTCTCTCTCAGAGGAGACCACATAGTTTAATGATGACTTTAAAGTTTTAAGAGAAAGCGAGAAATTGTAAGCAACAAAATAGCTGTGTGTTTACCCAACCACGTTTTTGCTTACATAAATAGACATGTCATTTCACACTGGTGATTCAACGAGCTATACTTCTCTCTCAGAGGAGACCACATAGTTTAATGATGACTTTTAAGTTTTGTTCACTTACAAACTTGAGCAAAGGAATTAGGTATTCTTCTATTAGTTACGTCGATCCCCTCACCCAGTGCACTATTTAGGCTATTACGTTATTATTATAATTAAAACAAGGAGCCAGATGTCTTGCCACAGCATACATGTCAAACTTTTTAGTGGGCTATAATAATAATAATAATAACAGTAGCATAACCAAATTGTGTACTGTAACAAATGGCGTTTGTGGAGGAGAGCAGCAAAGTGGGAGGAGAAGAAAATACGTAAAGAGGTTAAAAAGTCAAAACCGAAGGGCACCCAACCGAGACTTTNGGAGGAGAGCAGCAAAGTGGGAGGAGAAGAAAATACGTAAAGAGGTTAAAAAGTCAAAACCGAAGGGCACCCAACCGAGACTTTCTTAGATAAACGTCGTGGCTTTTTATATATACCATTCACTCACTCACTCTCACTCAGCTCATGTGAAAATGTCGAGACTAATGGGATCTAAAAATAAGTGAGTATATGAGCATAACATACACTAGAACACATTTCATTTATCAGAAAAAGTTGCCATGCATAATCTCCCTTGCTACCTATATTGATGTGTGTGTGTGCTGCTTAAAAAGCTCACACATACCTACGCACATGATTTTTTACGATCATCATCATCAACTACAAGCTGTAGTATTGGTACATGTTATAAACATATACACAAACAGTAAACTACACACGTAAATTTCCCTTGCCGTTTATTCGCTAGTAAAAAAAAGGAAAGAAAAAAAATCCGGTGAATGAATTCATCTTCCTTTTTTTACATCATCAACGACAAGCTGTAGTATTGGTACATGTTATAAACATATACACAAACAGTAAACTACACACGTAAATTTCCCTTGCCGTTTATTCGCTAGTAAAAAAGGAAAGAAAAAAAAATCCGGTGAATGAATTCATCTTCCTTTTTTTCCTCCTTCTCCTTCTCCTCCACCTCCACTCCTTACTACTCTCACTCTGCTTGTTCTGTTCATATCAATAATTTTCTATACGCGGCAACTTGACTACTACTGATGCTGCTCCTGTCATAAGAGAAAAAGCGCAAAGAGAAAAAAGGGGAGAAAATAGCCATAAAAATAAGAATCTTCTATAAAAGCGGGCAGTATAGTACTCGCAGCAAAGAACAACATCTCTATGTAGTCTACAAAGAGGAGGAAGAAGAAGAAGAAATTGTTAAACTGCTACTGTTTCGAAATGTCCATAAAAATCATTTAGATACACGCAGCATATATATTATTACTCTCACAGTCAGTCAGTCAGCCAGCCAGCCTTGGTTTATACACTCTTTCTATACTCCACAGATCACCGACCAACCAAAAGAAGAAGAAAAAAAAAAGAATCCAAGCGGTTTACGGTTTCTTTTTTTTTCTTCAAACTCTTCTGATATAAGCAGTGGTACACAAAGCGGAAAAAATTTTTTTAAGAAAAAAGAAAAGGAGGAAGGCATACAAGCTGTCTAACAAGGATTGACTTTTAAATGTGTGCATACATTTTTTTTTCTTTCTTTCCGGATAAGGAAGCAAAAGAAAATGGGAAAAAAGGAGGGAGGAAGAAACGCTGTATAAAATGCAACTACATAAATTCCTATAAAAATTGAGGCATGCATACATACCTACACACAATAAAATTTTTTTAGATGGCTAGAGAGGTGTGTAGAATGTGTGTATACACCAAGGAGTAATACGTCCATGTAAAATACAAGCAATTTCAGTTTGTACAGGAAGGTTGTTGCTACAAGCTCCTTTGAGATTCTACATCGTCGTCGTCGTCGTCATTTCATTTTCATCTACGGGATTTTTTTTTCACTGCTATTGCTGCTGCTATTCAACTCCATATGTTAGCACCATGTGATGCAAAGTGATTCCCAAAAGAAATCCGGAAAATGCTCCATGATCACATTAGACATGTACTATGTTTTTCTCTCTCTTCTCTCCTGTTTTTCTGACGACAACAACGACGTGTGCAGGAAGGAAACAGGAGAAGGTTTTGTATGGAAAGCTTGATTTTTTTCTTCTTCTTTCTTCTTCTGGCTGGCACCCGAAATGCAATAAAAATGGTTCCGGATGAATAAGAGCCTGTTTTCAGTTGTTGTTATCGGATGCATGCATGCATGCCTGCATACAATGCAACTTTTATTGGCTGCCACATACCTTCCATATTAGTGGAATAATGGTGGGATGGAATGGAAACAATATCGTGCGCACCATTTTTTTCTGCTCATCATCATCATTGCCATTCGCCATCATTAGATATGGTTTCTCATGCAAGCAAGCTTTAAACACATATTGCGACGACTAGGCATGAATCTATTCTTCTTCATTGCTCAATATTTCATCAGAAAAAATAATGCATAAAATGAAAATGGAATTTATGAACAAGCGAACAAACACTTTTTGAGAGAGAGAGAAATTATATGACGGTGTGACTACACTACTGATGCTGCTGCTTTTTCTCTACAATTTTCATTTCCTCATTGTTTTCCTTCTGGTGAAACTGTAGCCGAGTGGGAGCGAAACGAGAATGAGAGTTGGGAAAAAGTGGGTTGAGTTGAGTTGTGAGAACCCGGAAAAAAATTAATGGGATTTGGTTCGACGTGGAGTAAGCTTTGTACCTTTCATGTAGTAATGACAGCATATATACTCTCTGTCAACAGTGGTAAATGATAATAATAATGGGACTGCGCGTAAACTTTCACATGAAAACAGCAGAGGATGGATGGAATCATCCGAAAAAGGAGGATTTGCTTTTCAAAACATTATTGTGATTCCAAAAAAGGAGAATGATACTGGGAAAAGCTTTCTCTCATCATCCCACATTACAAACAAACAGTGTGTAGTTTACTAGTATCCGTGTATAAAAGAAGCAAGGGTTTTTGAAACAGTTGCGTTGCTGCTCTAACATTAAAGCCACTTGTCACGTTGACACTTGCACTCTCGCTCTCTGGGTCTGTGTGAAGTGGTGCAATACGGCGAAGCTGCTAGCTGCTGCTGCATTGTTCTCCTTTTTTACTTGTGTGTGGTTGTTAATACCAGGGGAAAAAAATGTATGATGGGAAATGGGAGCTGGGACTGACTGGACCAGAAGGAAAACATTTCATTTGAGAAGGGAACAAATGAAAAGGACCTGACACTGGACCCTTCTCATATTTCATTCTTTTCTTTCTCTCTCATTCCACATACAGAAAAAAAGTTGCAGTAAATGTAAATGTATAGAAAAGCGCACTGCAGGAGATTTGATCAATAATCGCAATGATATACCCTACTTTACTCACATCATCCCATTTGCTAGTAGAATCAGCATCATTGTCAACCAAAAAGCAACACAGCAATCTGTTTTGTTTGTTTTGATGGGTAAATATGGTTTTGTGACAGTGTAAATACCGGTTTAAACTTTAGTTTTCGATTTCATTTTATACGCGTGAATCAAAATCTACAATTATCACTTGATGACCAAAATACCTATCAATACTGCTAGACCTCAACAGTTACAAATATACATTTATTGGCGTTTAAACTATGATAAAAGTTTAACCTGTTATTTGTCAATTTGCTGCATGCATTTTATTTTGGCAGCATATATGTATCAATATAATTTGATATGAATTTGGAATCTGGGAGAATGTGAATGTGTTTCTGAAATAATTATTCTCAAAGAGCATGTTAGCATGCTATCTACATTTAATTAAAATGAATCAACCACGTCGCAAGTTCAAAAAATGAATTGCACACAAGAAAGCATATACTTGTTGATTTTATTTTTTCGAATATAAATTTTCCCGAGTACCGAGTAATGTATACAGTTTCAACTTAATTAAAAATCAGTTTCCTTTGCCTATGCCCTTCCATTTGGTATATGTACCTACAATTATTATTATTATTATCCTGTAGACAGATGGACACGCATCTTCGTTCTTCCCTTTTCTCATGCACACCTGACCTTTATCTCATTAAATCATTAATTTAAATCCTATAAAAATCCGAGGCGCATTGTATTCGCCCATTTTGTTCATTGTTGTTACAGTCCGCATTTTATCATAACAAAAAAAATTATGTTGGACTGGTTGACTGTGATTCCGTTACAGCATCAGACCTTTCGGAGGATTATTATCCAACAACCAGTACCACCACCATATACTCTAATAAATAAACAAGGAAGAAAAATCACGAATCCCATATTTATGTCAGCTTGTCATCGTTTACAACGCTAACTGGAATATAATACACACACATGCAAACGCCCAATAAAATCACCTGAAAGGAATCATAAAGTGACCCCATATGTTGTAAATTCTAATCCAATCGCGTTAAAAAAAATTTTTATATGGGAAAAAAGCGAACCCGCCGCCGCGAAATCGTCTTGTTATTCTTCTAAGCTTTCATGTCATATGATCATATATACAAAATACAACTTTTTTAATATATTTTTTTATCCATGTCCGTTTTCATTCCGTATATTCATTTTATTACAATAATATATAATAATATATATTTTTTTCATTTTCATATTGTTGCCACCACCAAGAAGACCATAAGGAAACCAACCAACTTTTATAGTTTTTCATTCACAATTTTTTTATTTTTGTATATAAACCAACCAGTCCGTCTCCCATCATCATCATCATCCGCCTTTTGCCACGAAATGTCATCCATAAACTAAACCAGGCAGTCTCCTCGAGTTAAGACCGACACATAAAAGCGTAATTTTTTTTATTGTTTGCACAAATCCAACAATGTAAATGTACTTTTGGTGTTAAACGTCTCTGGAGTCTCTGGGCATTCAGGCAGAGTAGCTAGCTAGCTTACATGAGAACAAACCTTACATTCGTTTTTTTCTTCTCTACCCTCTTATTTCATTAAACAAAGCAGTGGTAGTAGTAGATCAGCAGACCCTTTTGCTAATAATATTCCTGTTTGAGAAGTATTCCTTCCTTCCCCCACTACTTTACCAACACCACCACCATCACCACCACACAATCTGATTAGGGAAACAAGTTCACTTTTATTCCGTCAGAAATACATAATATTGTATTACATTACATTGCAACTTTTTTAGAGAGAGAGGGATGGGGAGAAAGGCAATAATAATCCATGGATATGGAGTCAAGCAAATATAAATGCATAAAGTTTTTTTTATACGACATATAATAATACTGAAACGTGCTCAGTTCTGCGTTTGCTCTCAGCAGATTGCTGATGCAGCACAAAAAAAGTCCGTGGTTGTCCACACACAAAAAAATATACACAATTTTAGGTTCCGTTCTGGTCTCTTGTTAGGTAAGTTTACTTGCTGCTTGCTGGGTAATAATAATAATTTGAAC